>JAZGTI010007707.1:0-21238 GCA_036877585.1 Botia kubotai
ATTGTTAGCAGGGTGGACCTGAAGTACACTTTGCACTTCAGAATTTGGCCGAAACATTGCATCTGTGGACACATATTTAGGATGCTTTCAGAACAGCCTTAAGTGTTTAGTTTGCACCCATGGTGCCTTTAAATATATCCTACGAAGATGCCTCAATAAGTTTTGAACCACAGCCAAAATGTGTCTAAAGAGAAATATGTGTGTGTGTTTGGAACAATGGGGGATGGCAAGCAACACAGGTTTTTAAACTGTTTTTATGTAGAGATTACAGAGAGAGTGTCTCTCAGAGTTGAAACCTTTCACACTCGGTTTACTACATGAATAATTTTTAGAATGTTAAATCATACATTCAGATGAGACATATCCAGATCCGGCAAATGAGCCATGAGGTGTTTTTAATTTAGGATTCATCTGAAATATGAGCAGAAGAATTTGGCTGAAGTGAGATATATGGAATACTTCAATACGTGGAATATTAAAGGCATAAGCAGAGCCAGGCAGAATCTGCAGACATTTTAGTGCATTTTCTGGGCTAATTTTACAGGACAATTTTGGGAATTCTGTGGAAACATGGAAAAATGGGGAAAATTAGGTCAGAGTCCTACACTTTATTAGGTAGCTCAAAACACTCTCAACTAAAACAAGAATATTATTAAGAAAGCACGCACAAGGATAAGTAATTTTTTGCACAAAGTTCTGCAGAACCTTTAGCCTTAAAATAATACTGTACATTAACGCATCTGGCAGACACTTTTATCCAAAGTGTTTTACGTGATACTAATACATTGTTATCAGTACGTGTGCTCCCTGGGCATCAAACCCACAACCTTTGCACTGCTAACACAATGCTCTACCAATTAAGCTACAGGTACTCATAAAAATAAAAAGAAATCACTAAAACTGCACTATATCAAAAGATATAAAGTATCTCCAGCACTTTTACATCATTCAATTCCAAATAAATGTAATTTAATTGCTTTCTCTGCGACAGGAAACGCCAATGGCAAAATGGAATCTTAAAACTTTCCACTGCTGTTACAAAGGTGAACGTCAAAAGCTGCATTAGATAGAAAGGAAACTGTAAGAATACCGCATGATAAAGTCATTTGTATTACAATGGCGATGTCACGATGATGAAGATGGAATGTCAGAGACAAAATAAAAGCACCTTTCAATTTCAAAGCACTCAGGAGAACAATACTCCCAAAATTTGTTTGCCCTTGAGCTTGTGTGCTGCCTTGTGATCTGATTTTTAAATACCTTTGTTGCTATAAACGAAACAAGTAAACAAAACAAATTTAAAGAGAACAACGTCTTAAAGTCAGAGACCGGAAAACCATGATTAAGTAGCTGTGGGACATAATTAGAACACGATAACTGACTCCAATAGTTCACAGCGTTAGATATCCATTAAACAATTCTCTCTTCAATCTCTTAATTGCTGTATAATGCCAAATTGCTGCAATAAACCAGGAAGACAGTCAGAAGTGTTTCCATGGAAACAGAATGTTCCTACTTTTTAAAAAAGGTTTGAAAAGACACTAAAACAAAACTTTTACACACATTTTTAGTGATTTATTTTTACCTTAGGGTTAATATATTAAAGTCAATTTATGCCATTTTTATGTCGATTTTACCTTAAACACACAGTTAGTTAAATAAGTTAAATTAATGAGGAGCTCTCAAAGACGTAATGGTTTTCATACTAAAACAAAATAATTATTTTTACCACACCTTAATTAATTGACACTCAGAAGTAAATGCACACAACAGAGCAAATATGTAGCAAATATTTCAGAACAGGAGTCTTTCATCCTTAAAACATCTTTGAAAGAATGAATCTTTCACATACCTTTGGTTTCAACCCCCTCATAATCACAGTAAACAGGTTCTTATGGGGACTGCAATACTCTGGGACTGAGGCATAGACAATAATATTTGATGGATGCATCAATATTTCGTTGACCTTATAATCTCTAATCAAATTGTATTTCTGTGAAGAGAAGAAAGATAGAATTGTCACTTTTCTACTTAAATGTGTGAAGTTCAAAACTTTAATGATTCATATCATCACCTTATCTGCTTGTTGCCTTCCTTTACTAAGAGTTATATTATTATATTATAAATATTTATTTTCTTTGAGAAAGAAAAAGAAAGAACGCAGCTAACAACTTTAGGTTGTGTGAACATTTTCCTAACGTTTCCATTAAGTAACAAAAATGTAAATAAATTGTTTTGAAAGTTCTAATAATGTCCAAAACATGTTATTAGACATTGTATTAGTGTTACTGCTTTATTATAAGAATATAACATTAGCATCAAACATTTTTTTAATTCTGTAACGTTTTAAAACATTCCACTAACAACTTTATATATAAATAATATAACTGACATTTAAGAATAACATTTTTGATGTATCATGTCATAACATATAATGTTAAAAAGTTTCACTATTGTTACTGCAAGAACATTTTTGATAACGTTGAAAAAACTTTAAGGGAACGTTAGCCAATGTTGTGCAAACATTTCCTGTTAGCCAGGAAAGCGTTACTAGGCATGTTCACACAACTTATGCTCGCGCCAGATGTGAGCTTTATCTGTAACCATGAAGCAGACAGTCAGGCAAATATTACTGACAGCACCCATCTTGATTTCCCCTTTGGGATCACTGATGTTCCTACAGTATAATACAATTAATCATTCCAAATTACAATCTGAATTACATTCTATTACATTAAATAAATGACGGCAGTTGACTGGCTGTGATGGGGCAGTGTGGCCCTTGGCTAGACACATTGTTTCAGGTGATTGCCTGCCTAATCTGATTTAATATGCCTGAAAGCAGTTTTTGCGCTATGGTGTGCCATAACAGCAGATGTGCAACAGGAATCACGTAACGCCAAACACCAAAGATTTTTCTTGATGTGAGTCCATTAAAGATGACAAAAATAATCTGAGTATACTATTGGCTAATGTGAAATCATTTACCATCTTTATTGTAAGCAATCAAACACTGTTCTGTTGAAAATCATTTTTGCTGTTCCAAGAAAAGGACTGAATGGCTTTTGAACAGTTAGTGTTTGTAGTAAGTACCCCTCACAGCCCCATCAGCAGGGCTTCATCGACATAAATGAGTTCTTTGTAACTCATAATAAACCGAATATCATTTAGTATTGTCGTTATTACAATCGCTCACTTTTAAACTAAAAGCAATTAAGACTCGAGTTGAAAAACACACTCACCAATTTTCAGCTCATCTCTCCTTTTAATGAAACACCTGAGCTTGTCTCACTTCCACAAGTTTTGACAGTACTGGGGGCAATCGGTGAGAAACTTACTCAGAGAAAACGATCTAACAGCGAATTTATAAATAAAGCCCAGATGGAACGTTTAACAAATGTAAAGTCATTTGCGGAATTATCCTCGAAGCTCAACATTTATGAATTATTAACCCATAATTTTAGTTTTATAGGTTTAGCAAAACAAAATCGAAGTCTTTTTAAGCACCCCTAAGGGTGCAAGTGAAATCTCTTGCCTAAATTATCGCATGAATAACAAACCATCACTCTGTTTCTTTCCTCATCATTTCTATTGTCTTTAGCTCATTTTGTACTGTAGTAGTTATATATGGTGAAGTGTATCATATCCAGTCAGTCATTTTTGTGAGGTTATTATCCTGCTGGACAGAACCAACATGTCTATTGAATGTCTATTGCATTTGCAGGCTAATATTTAAAATGTTTTTCTTACATACTGACATTCTCTTCTGACATTTAAATATTAAAATAGAATAAAATGCCCAAAAATTAAACAAAACAATTAGCAAGGTTAGCTGATGACCAAGTCCATCGTCTTCAGTTCATACTGCTGTAAACACTTTCTCTGACAAGTAGATTTACATGAACATTTATTCATTTAGATGTTTTTATCAAAAGCGACTTACAAATGAGAGAGCCAACCCAGCTAACAGCTTTAGGTTGTAAGACCATTTCCCTAATGTTTCCATTGAGCAACAAAAATAATAAAAGTTATTTGGAAACATTCAAAATGTTCCGCTTTTTAGACATTGCATGAACGTTATTGTTTGTTATAAGAACGTTATTCAAACGTTTTTTAGTTCTGTAACGTGTAAAACGTTCCACGTTTCTGATATGATATACAAAGTTAAAAAAACCTGTTAGCTGGGAGCAAGCTAGTCTACAAAGCTACATTTAAACATTGGAAATTTAGGGATCGGTCACATGTCTGTGGAACAGGTGTGTTTTCAGTTGTGTCTTGAATAGGCTTTGATAGTATCGGCAGATGGGGTGGAGGCAGGCAGCTCATTCATATTGGAACAGATTGTAAGAATGTTTTTGAGAGTGATTTCATGCCACATTGTGGTGGAACAATCAGGCATCGTTCATTTACTAAACACAGACGACAGGAGGGGACGTATAATTGTGGATGTGATGAGATCTGTTTTCCTGTTTGCTCATGAAATGCTCGGCTACTATATATATAGAATGCCATGCTCACAAGGTGGATTGTGGGATTGACGGTTGGTTCAGAGCTCTGCCATCGAGTGGCATTGGGCAGATTTCAGCCACTGCAGTGAAAAACTGCATTTAATCAGAGAGTAAAGCTGGATCAATTACAACAGCTCTGTTGTATCTTGACAGTGCAGAAAAACATGCTTTGTGATTGGTCAGTTACATTTGACAGCAATGCTAATAAGGCAAATAGAAAGTAAAGGTAGAAGACACACTCATCTCAGCAGTTTCCTCGTATGTGATTTGCATTTGTTATTTAGAATAAAATGCAACTGCAAATAAAATTAGGCAATTTTCTTAAATGCTACTAAATCCAAGCAAAATGACTCGATTCCATTGAAACAGCTGTTTTGTCCTAGACAAGGTATTTTAATTAAGAATTTTAATTACGAAACTTTATTGTTTCTCCTTTCTCAGTTTAATATAGAGCATTAACTATTGTATAAGTACTTTTTTGTAGGCTCATTTTTTTGAAAAGGTAAACACTTTTAGTCCGACATAGCAACACCAGCTCAACCCATGGCATAAATTTGGGGTGGGACAATCCAATCTGTTTTTTTCCCCAGTAAGTCTTTAGGAACCAGGTTTGGTAATTATTTTTTGATATTTCCATTTGGTGATGCTAATGGATAGAAATGTACAAACCACCTTAATATGTCAACACTGCAGGACAGATAAAAATAAAAACCTGCATCTCAAGACTCAACAAGGTTTTTCAAAGCCCTTGTAAAACAGATTTAATGACACTTCACTTTCAAATTTCCTTTTAAAACACATTGAAAAGGGGAAAAAAGTGCAACAGCCTTAAATGGTTACATATTAAGAAAAAAAATAAAATCAACATCCCTTAACTGTATTTGTTTGTGCGCTCGACACACAATTTTAATAGTAGGCCAATATTTTTGAACACACACACACACACACAAAATGAACATAAAAGGCTTTTTACGCACCCCAAGAAATACAGATTTGGCACTCGCTCTCCTCTGATGTTTAGTTCCTCACACAGAGTTCTTAAGCTTTATAAGACCTCTCTGCTTCTCCAAATGAGAGTGGAGGTGCCAGAGGAGCGTGTCCTAACCAAAGCACTGACCTCATACTTTTATGAAGATGTTTCTATTTCATGGTAAATTTGATCCGAAAGCCTCAAAGACTGCATCTCCCTGCCTCTACCCATTCTAGTCAGAAATTGATAGAAAAATGGAGAAAGAACAGAGAGAGAGAGAGAGAGAGAGAGAGATGGCAACATATATTCTCACGTTAATAAATCAGCTCTAAAACTCTCTCAGGCTCTGCCAAAAGACGTGAAACATAAGCTGCTAAAAATTAGTAATAAAAACATTAAAAATGATGGAAGGGAAAGAGAGTCCCTGGGTTTCATTTCCCAAAAAAAGATATTTAATTTCCCCAAATAAACATATTTGCATGTGTTTATCATTTCATGTTTATTTTTAATTATTTTCAAACTCATTATTTTTATGAGCCAGTTTAATCTGAGCATAATAATAATAATACCGGAGTTATAATGAAAAAAATCGCGAACATTAATTTGACCTCTATAACTGAATAATAGTCCAACCTCACAGCAATCTTACAAACACATTGCATAGATTTTATAAGAAAATATATCTTTGTTTGAGTTTAAGAAACCTCTCTCCTACAGAACGCAAACATAAAAATAAATAGTTATTTTGATGATCAACACCCCATATCACATACTGCAGGTTAGCCTGGTATTCTACAGTCCACGTTGCAGAATTGCCAGGTTCCATTGTTGTGGTCAGGTCTCCATGTACTGTACATACAGTAAGTATCCTCACACATTCTAAACACTGATAAGGATTCATCAGTAAGTGGCTTGGGTATCTATTGGGGGTATTACATTACAGTGACAGGAAACTGCTGGTCACCTAGAAACACAAAGAATCAAGGAGTACAATATGCTTCAGTTATTACAGGCTTCATCAGATTATCTTCACCGTTTGTATCCTTCACCCCTAAAAACCCTCTTTTTCTTCCTCGCAGCTAAACAAAGTTGGTGTCAAAACACTCAATTAATGTTCCATGTGTCATAATGAGGTTGATGACAGCTGTAAACATAAATGTTACTGGATAACTGTTGTTACTGATGTACAATAAGGTTAATGGCCTTTTTGAAATTAGATTTTTACATGGATGGCTTCTAAATGTGGGGATGTTGTTTGTGAAGTAGAACTGTCTTTAATCATTATTTACATGTTCATCATACTGAAATTACCTTTTAGGAGCTATTCTTGCATAAATGTATATCATTTCAAATGAGTCACAAACTGTTTCTCATAACGTTATAATTTTCATTACATAACACTCTACGGTTATTCCATATTGGCAGTTTACGTTTCATTTGCTGCGAGATCATTTTTGCATCAATGACCATCTAAATCATATTTTAATTTACCCAAGGGCAGTGGACCATAGCCCTAAACACTGAAAACAGTAATGTATGTACCATTGTGACTATTATTAATAAATAATTGTGTTTTTGCACTACATCATGTGAAGGGAATAACCGAGACTAATGCTAATAACAAAAAACAAATAAAACACAGAGTTCGGAAAAGATTACGACACCTCTTTGTGACTGGCAGGATCAGGTTTAGTCAGGACCTAAACACAAATTAACATTTTTAATTTGGTTGGCAACAGTAAATTTGCATTGAAAAAAATACCATTTTTTAACATTAGTCAACTCACCATAGTACATGTAAACATGTCCATGAGAATTAAAACAATTAAAAAGAAACAATATCAAGCATTCTTGAATACAAAATTCTTAAAATAAACTTTCTCTTTTTATTTTCATTTATTAATGTTGTTATATACATGGCATAATCTTGTGCTTTTTTCCAAAAAGAAACATCCAGGAGGAAAGAAGTTCATCGCGGTATCTTTTTGACCCAGGAATTAAAAGACAGGACAGGTTCCTTCGGTAAGTTGTCCTAGCAGAGGTCTGTTTAACTGTACGTGGAGGGACCATATCAGGTGATGTGCTTTACTAACTGTAGCAAAGGCACCTTTGTATCTTCTTTAGAAAAACACACGCTCGTTTGACGGGCCGCTGCGTGTGTGCTCATGTACAGGTGCAGTCCAGAGTCCCGGCACACGTTCACAATCCTCCACTGAGTCAGACGTTCATAGAAAAATAAGAGGAACAAAACAGAAATGACAAGAGTTTCTGCTCCATTTACAGATTGGGAAGATGGGCTTCAGTCGAGCCAAGATACGTCTAATGATTCCTGATTTCTGTTTGTGAGGACAGACGAAAGAGAGGAGGAAGAGAGGGGCAAAGAAAGACACAAAATTGATAGACAGAAAGAAAGAAAAATAATAAAAGAAAGTGATGAGAAATTGAGGTTGATGTAATGACAGACAGACAGACAGACAGACAGACAGACAAACAGACAAAGACAGGCAGACAGACAGGCAGATGGATGGTGCGAGATACCTTGATGATAGACTGTAGATGATAGATGGATAGATGAATGGATGAATGGATGGGAAAAACTGTAAATATGCATGACAGATTAAAAGACTTAGGAAAGAAAAGACACAGTGAAGAGAGGAAGTAGAGGAGGAGAGAAAGGAGCGAGAGGGGACAGGTGAAGGAAGGCCTTTCTGGTGCTGGGTGGTCCACTGCCCACACACCTTCCTCAGCTCCAGAGACACACACTGTTGGTGGTCTGGCAGGTGGAGGAGCTCTCTGCAGGAGACAGATACAGCTTGCCGCTGGGACATACACACACCTCGTACACAGTCTGTTTGGGGTAAGTGGTCCCCGGACCAAGCAAAGGGTCCACGCTCCCATGAGGAAGATTGCCGAGACGAATTGAATTTGCATTCAGAAAGATCTGGGAGGAGGAGACGTAAGGAGAGAAAAGGAGCAAAAAAGACAGACGTTATAATCAAAACCTTCGGATAAATCGATATAATAATAGTCATTAAGGATAACTGCATTTACTCGTATGAAAACACAATTCATATAAACCCACCACATTGATGAATGACTGTATCATTATGTTAGACAGTCATGTAAGGCTGCAACACTTAACTGTAATATCATATGTCCAGAAAAATGTTCTGCATGTGTAAGATTCATCACTCTGACCATTGTGTTGCTCTGTATCACTGCCCATCTGATATAAATTGCACACAAAAGTGTCTTTGCACTTTTTTACTTTGCAAACCTACTTTCCTGATTTAGCAGGCTCTGATCTGATTGGCTAACCTTCGAAATTTAGGGTGTACACCCAGCTAACAATTTTAGGCTGTAAGAACATTTCTGTAATGTTTCCATTGAGTTATGTTAAATGTTAAAAAGGTTATTTTGAAAGTTTTAGGAATGTTTAAAATCAGTTGTATTAAGTGATTAGATAAACCCGCCCTGGACATAAACAGGCATAAAAACAAAACAACTTGTGGTCACTTCACATCAAACTATTTCTTCTTGTCTAAGTGGGCCTTGGCCAGAAAAAGCTGCACAATGGACCAGACTTTACGCTTGTATTTAAAAAAGCTAAATAACTCTTGGACACAAACCTAGTGCATTAGCTCATCTGAAGGACATTTTACCTCCTGATTTAGACCAGGAGAAAGGACATCAGCAGGAACATAAACTACATTATTTTATTAAAGTTTCCGCCGTTTGCTCGTTGATTTATGAATTTGTTCATTCTTGCATTTATCAGTTCCAAAAGTCTGTTGGCTCTGACAGCTAAGAGAAACCAAATAATCTTTCCCGTAACTTGCGCACAGTGGATGAACAACAGAAAAACAGGGAGGAGAGAAAGAGTGGGAGAGAGGAAAGACTGATATGCCAACAAGGATGAAGTAATTAATGTAAGTAACTGTATCTGTGGTGTTGACAGGGCATATCTCTACAAACATTTGCACAAACAAGCCCCCATGATGCCTTGCTGCCAGAACAGCGTAACGCCACTGTCCCCGTGTGACTCTCATTTTGCCTGTAATTGTTTGTCTGTCTTTGCCTTTTGCTGTGTCATTTCTTTACACTTCTGTCTATCTTTTTAGCTTGCATTTTTAATAAAGCCTGATTAATGCCATGGAAGACGCCAAACTTGTTTCTTTTGGATTAAAGGCACCCTGGACTAACATAGCATTTATTAAATGTGCAGGGTAGTTTTAAAATTAGTTTGTTGAGGGTGCTTGTCGTGTTGTGATAATATGATTTTTAAATTATGCACAGAAGTACAGTATCTTCGATAGATGTATACTGCCACACTCATCAGGGCTCTTTAGGCAGAAATGCAGGTTTACAGTATATACATTTTACTATTCCACCACCAGCATTCACCGAAATTGGTCCCTATAGCTCAACTGGCAGAGCATTGCATTAGCCGCACACAGGCCATGGGTTTGATTTTAAAGGAACATACATATGATATATAATATGTACATCTTGAAAGCACTACAGGTGGCTTTGTATAAAAGCATCTGTCAAATGCATGTATGAAGTACCGGACATTTGAAGTACCTCTGCTTGCTTGTCCTTCTACAAATGAGGTGCATTCACGACAGCTTGTGGAGATGCAGACATGTCAATGGGAGATGAAATAAAAAGGCCTTGTGGGAAGGGATACATGCACAATGCTAACCTAAATGCATGTTTATCTGAGGCTTTCTGAACACTTCAAATGTATTTTCACAGTGTTTAAAGTGAGAAACAGCGTTTTGCAGTTACACTTGAATTTACTTATGGTCCACTTGAGGAAAATACAGCTTCCATGCAGAATGTTCTGTTGTCACGTCTATGTATTTGCTCTCAAGGTGTTGAAAAGCATCTATAGGAACATTCAGTTTAATAATTTTCCCCTATTGCAAGATAGCCAAGAATTGCGACGTGAAATTGCATTCGGTGCAGATATTGCAGCGTCATTGGTGCGTCACCCGATTTGCACAACTTCTTTAGCAAACCAGACACTAAAATAACAGACATCGCATGACAATAAATAGCAAAGTCATTAGATGCAATTCATTCAGTTTCTCTTCATGATGTTTCTATAGTCAGCGAAGGCCACCTGTGTGTCGCATTTCACCCTGTTTCTGTTCACTTTCAAGGCAGGGTAGGCGTTCTTCTCCAGAAACATTTTTGTTATGCTTTTTGAGAGTCTCTACTCATTCTTATTGCAATCACCAAGAAAATAGCATAAATGTAGTTATATATCTTCTGTGGAAGGCACAGGACCATTCGTCCAATCATTGTGTTTGGTCCAAATGTAAGGATAGGATGTCCTACTTGTCTGTCAAGCGATGTATTTGTATGCCTTTACACACTATTGGAGGAGGTTGCGGCATTGGAGAGTGCTCTGAAAAGAGGGCGGGATCTTTTGCTTTCAAAGCTAGGTTCCCTAACCTGTCTTTAAGAATGAGATATTTGTACTCTAAATGCTTTAATTACATCATCCCTTTGTTACTGAATTACTGAAATTCTTTTTGTGGCATGCAGTTAGTCAACATGTCCTCATGGATTATGTCATCTAATACTGGTGTGTGCCATCTTGGCCCAAAATGGACCTTCAAATCCAATCCCATTTTAAACAGTCCCCCATTTTTGCCAAGAGACAGAATTCCGGAATCTTCCAAGATGTGGCATGGCTAATGACACCTCTGGTGACAGCAACCGTAACCCCTACTAGGAGACATTATGAGAGGGTTGGGTTGGGGGAGGGGTGTCAGAAAGGAGTCATTTAGGTCATCTTATGAGAGAATTAAAGATGACACCTTCCCCAAATGAAAGTGCCTGAATGAATTACTGTCAGTCAAACAAGGGGGAAAACAGTTGGTGTGTTGTTTACAAACCTCTTCCTGTTCTGGAAGCACTGTTGTGGTTTTCAGGGTTTGCGCATGCTTGCATGTTTATGTGTGTATGGCCAATTATAGCTGGTCTGAATGTTTCTCATGCATGATTTCTCCCACGCCACAGCTGGAGCAGAGGCAGCAAATGAGAAAGAACAGGTCGTGGAAGTAGAAGACAGCCAGAAGGTTTTTAGAAATGAAGCTGATTGGAAGAGGTCAATGATGTGCAGGGAATAAACACACATACACGTCAAGTTTGTATGGTTTGTTGGGACTTTTCACACACATAATGACTGTTATACGGTACAAACTGTATATTCTATCCCCTAACCCTCACCCTTTGGCATTTTATATTTTCACAAAAGCATAATTTAGTACATTTGATCCCCACAATGGTAGAAAAACAAGAACACACTCACACACACAAACACACAGGTGACACACTGAACTTTATAAGCACTGTTGAGGGGTTATATTTCAAGTAATGCACACTACGTAAAATACTGTTTCCCCCATATTTGTCAGGATGTATAGAGTTCTTTTTAAACAAGTTGTTTTAACTTACATTACATTCACCCCATCCAGACTTAATGTCAGAGTGTGTGAAAACATTTTCTCTCAGCCCACCCTGAGGAGATTTATGTTTTCAGACTTTACAAAACTAAATTATTTTATGAAAAAAGAAGCAAACAGAAATGCATCCAAATGATTCAGTACAATACAGTATTTGTTATATCTAGCAAAAAAAGATAATAAATAATAAATTGATCTGCTCTCTGTTGGAACTTGTGCAGCTGCAAATGCTCATTTTAGGGGTATTAAAATTGCTGCCTGTTAGTAAAAAAAAGCACATTAAACATTTATTTACATAAATACAACAGAATAAGTTACTTTGCATTATGAGTAACTCAATATTTAAAGGCAACATTTTAAAAGTTACATTCCCCAACACTGTTCATAAGGTCATCTGTGTGTATCGCATTCTTCAATAAGCTCTGATGATGACTACAGTCTCCAGTCTCATGTTATAAAACAGAGCATATGCTGACATCTCTGCTCTCCCTGTTCTTCTATGACAATGATAATCAAACACTTTTAGTGTACAGCTGCTTCGTATTTAATTTCATATGATTTCTTATGATTTAATAATACAGCTTGTTGGTTGGAGTTGGAACCAAAGCCCCAAAAGATAAAAGTTTATTGTCCATGGATCTAACAGGGTATGTTGGTTTCTCCCGTCATTCTACAGCTTTAGGGGTACATTGTCACAAACAGGATAAACTGTCCCTTTAAAACACATTGTGGATAGGTATGGATTAAGACACCTGCATTTCAGACAGTATAAAGTGAGGTCCAAAGATCCAGTTGCAACCAGCAAATAAACCAAAAGTTGTATGAATTTGAGACACAAAAAATAAAGATATACGGTATGATGTAATAATGAGAAAAAAAGATTCTTAAGTATTTATCAGATTTTCTTGCTTGTAATCAAAGCATACAAGATGCTTTAGGACATTCTCAAATCATGCTGGGATAACATGTTTCATCAGTTTTTCACAAACGTATGGATTCTGTGCCAAGTGAATTAAAGTAAAATTTCATTAAAACAAAATGGCATAAAAACAAAACTGGCATGGCAAAATATCATGCTAATTTAAATGAACTATTATTCTTATTTAATTATATTGGGGATAAAAATGCAAAAACAGAAGTGTTTTCACCAGCGGTATCAACCTTTCAGACTCAATATACATATATGTAAAAAAACAACCTTGTTATGTTCTCCCTTATCGCCATGTTTGCTTGTGCAGAAACAGAGCCTTTGCTAAATCTTACAGTAATGATAATAAAATAAAATTAGGAATAAGTAGGGCTGGTTATGACTGATGTCATATTATAGAAGGGCTAGCTTTTCTAAAAATTCCTGCTGAAAATTGTGCCAACACAGATGTCTGTTTCTAAATAATAAAGCATTTAGACATCTGCCCTAAAAAGGTTTATTTATTTTGCATCAGTTATATTTCATGCCTTTTTGATCACACTGGTAGGAACTTGCGACCTTAAGATATTCAGTATGGTAATGCTACTGTACATCGCACTGGACAGACACAAGAGTCACAAATGCAGATGTGGATACATAAACGCATTTCTGCATTACTGTGGCAGTGACAACCACAGTACTCAAGGGGGCGATAGAGTTACCTTCAAATGTCTGTTCCAGGATGCATTATTATTTATGTAGTTAAAAACATGACAGTGTTTAGCAAGAGTCCTTTCCAACTGTTGGTTCACCATAACAGACTCACTGAAATAACTGGCCGTAGAAGAAAACTTTAATGTCAATAGATGCTATCCCAGCTAACAATTTTAGATTGTAACAATGTCCCTCTAATGTTTCCACTAAGTAACAAACACAATAAAAATATTAATTTGAAAGTTATGTGAACATTCAAAAGGTCCAGTTTTTTTAGAAGTAGTAATAACATTATTGCTTGGTTAAAGGAACGCTATTCAAACATTTTCTAATTCTGTAACATTTTTAAAACATTTCACGAACTACTTAACAACAATGATTTTATATATATCATATATAGCGTTAAAAAAGTTTAAACGTCTACTAACGTTACTGCAAGGACATTTTTAATAACTTTATTTTTAACATTCCCAAAAGAGTAAGTTTCAGCCCTAATAAACAATATTCCATTTAGAAGCAAAAACAGTTTCATGCTGTGTTCACAAAATTACTGTAATTTCAAGATTCTTCTTGGACTTGGATTCTTCTCAAAGCTGTTCACAACCTCTGAAATTATTCCTTTCTATGGGAATGTTCATAACGGCATCAACGCACGGCTTTGTTGTTGATGACAGCAAAATATTTAATCACTACGTTAATAAATTATTCACCTCTGTACGTTCTTACAGAATGTTTAAGAACAAAGAAAGCCAGGTAACACTTGTAATTACGACTTCAATGAAGACGTGAGCGGTTTCCACATGTTGAAAACTCTTAATTACGGTAATTCCAACCTGACGTGAACGCACAATTACAGCCTGGTGCCACAAAAAACTTCCACAAAGAACTTTTTATTCCTTAGCTGATGAAAACCATCTATGTTCTTTTGCTTCAAAGAACGCAGGAGGGCATTGAACTCATAATGAGACATCAATAACTTCTTTTATTTCCAAAGAACCGTACAACCGACTCGAAAACTTCATACGGCAAAAATACGGTTGCCTCGAAGACACCTCAAAGCAGGACAAACGATTTTGGGGAGAAAAGCAACAGCAGACTTATAAACCAAAATGGAGCTGGCACAAATAAAACTAAATTGTCCCTCTGACTTTTAGTGGCACGCTTTAAAAAAAAAAACGCAGCTAAGCACGGCACAGAAAAGTGCCGTGGGACTCCAAACTCCAGAATAATAGAAAATAAAACCTTGCTGCCATAACGCAGAAACAACCCAGGGGCAAAACAAACCACTGGCAGTAATATGGCTGTTGGGTTATTAACCTCGTAGGATCTACCCCTTTCTCTTGCACCACAGGCCTTCTGATAGATTTGTCCGCTGATAGATAAGCATGCTTCAGCGGCAGGGCTAGTTTAGAAGCGTTTCTCTTGTTATTTTGGCCCCATCGCACACCCTAGTGGCTTTATTAAGACGCATGGCTTAGGGGCCGGTCTCAAATGGACACCATATTGGAACTTTGCACAAACAAATGAAACATTAGACTACATATGCCCGCTCCAGCTCTCCTGTCTCCTCAGCTTGCCGGCACCATATGTATCTATATCCATCGCCTCATTGGCTGGTTGAAGTGAGAGGGAGTGTTCAGGTGGAGAGAATGGGCAATTTAAATGGCTCCACAGCTGTCATGTAACACATCCGAAACAAGAAAATGGGTACTTAATTTCATGGATGATGATGTGATGGTGTTTAGCAGTAATGAAAACTGATTTAGTTGAGAGCTGTGCTGGGCTAATCATGAACACATTTACATAGCTTTTACCAGACTGAATTGTTGGGCTAGTTTCTCTAATGTTTCCATATTCCTAATATATCAGGTTTAATAATGTCTGATCTATAATGTACTTTCTGTCACATTTTGTCACAGGTAAATAAATATTTAATATAAATCTATCGTTTTTGACACTGAACAATAATATGTTGTTATTAATGAAAACCGTAAACATTTAAAGTATAATTTTTATGTGTTGGATTAAATTTACATTTACATTTAAGCATTTGGCAGACACTTTTATCCAAAGCGACTTACATTGCATTATACTACACATTGTTTCTAAGTAGGTGCAATCCCTGGGCTCGAACCCATGACCTTGGCGTTGTTAAATTAAAACACAATATATGGCAAAATCCATATTAGCCTCAATTGCAGAATTCAATGAACTCTAATAATTGTAATACTAAAATGAAATGTAATGTAAATTACTCAATATTAACGTCTCTTCAAAGAACTGCGGCCTTATGCCTATGCCTGAAACACAGCCGTGCTGATATTCATCCTAACTGTACTGTTACTTGTGTGCTATTGCATCATTTTCATCCATACAGTATATATTAGTTATATATTAACTGTGATAACTTTAACTAAGAAAACAGTATCCAGGGTCTCTCTCTCTCTCTCTCTCTCTCTCTCTCAGGAGAGCTATCAGAGCACCTACACCAGTCACTTCTCATTTTCCCTGATCTTAATGGGCAGCAGACGCAATAGAAGCCAATAGGACATGAACTCCGTCAGCTATTTGCCTTTAATTCTCTCACCCAAAACTTTTTAACACCGGCCCCTTAAGAGCCGAGTGCCGACAACAGAGATTTGATTTTTTCTTCCGGGCTGTCTGATGCACTTGATTGTCTACTCCAAATTGACAGAGGCATCCATTTTCCGTTCTGCGTCTCTTTCCCCATGAGAATTAAAGGGAGATGGGGGTAAACAGAGTGGAATTGTGCTGATATGAACATTTGCTCCAAATGTGTTCTAGAAAGAATCAAAAGGAGAGTGGGATTGGGTTCATTGTGCATCAACCACTTTGTCTCTTATATAACTTCCCTCAGTGCCATCCTGCTATCTCAGGCACAAAAG
Organism: Botia kubotai; assembly: GCA_036877585.1. Classification (NCBI taxonomy): domain Eukaryota; kingdom Metazoa; phylum Chordata; class Actinopteri; order Cypriniformes; family Botiidae; genus Botia; species Botia kubotai. The sequence continues at coordinate 16,485 of JAZGTI010007707.1, forward strand.
ACGAGGAAAAAAAATCTTCTTTTTTCCAGAGAGGTGACAGGACTGCATGATATATGACTCAGACTCATGGAAGTTAATTAAATAGCCTGGGCAGTTACTAAAGCGAGATAGGAGAACGAGAGAGAGAGAGAGAGAGAGAGAGAGAAAAGAGAAGATAGAGAGGAAGAAAGAGAGGAAGACAGCTCAACATGGTGGTACTAATGTGAAGGAGGTGGTGGTTTAATGTCAGTATGTAAGCATGAATAGTCTAAACATGTCTAAGGTGCTGACTGAATTACAAGACAAGAATTATAGAATTGAAAGGGCTCCCGCCCTCCCTTCTGAGCGTTCCTCAAAGCCACGCCTCCTCCAATACATGTATGTATACATAGACTAACAGACAGGTGGGACATCCTCAGACTAAATGCATTGATTGTACGAACATTTTAAGCTCCTGTACCTTCCAGAGAACATATATACATTTATATAAATTTATTTAGGCCATTTAACGTACTGATTGCTTTCAACCACCATAACAAAAATGTTTCTGGAAAAACCACCTACCCTGCCTTTAACTGAAAACTAACTATTTGATTTGCTGTTGTTACAGTAACTGTGAGCTAAACTGATTCGCTTATCATGTATGCAAAAACACATATGGACACAGCGCTATAACACACAAAGAATTGTATTCTTTTCGTTACCTTTTCATCTTTAGACTTTATAGCTCTTATTTAATAGGACAGTGAAGAGACGACAGGAAATCATATGAGGTGACAGACTGGGACAGACCACAATCTGGGACTCGAACTTAGGTCACCCAAAGCGCTACTGTACAACTGTCAATGCACAGCGCACTTGGCTGTTGATGCTGACCATTGTATTCTTTTCAGTACAACGTCATACCTTATCAACAACAAACATCCACAAACCCAACATCCCATAATTCGAAACGAGTAAATCTGATGGGTAGTGAGGTAAATTGTAACAACAGCACTACTAGGACTTAAAACGAATTTACAAAGTTTAGGAATAAGTACTAAACAATTTCTAAACAACTTACGAAAAAAACAGTACATTGTACATTGGTGAAACAACGTACAACTGCACGTACCTCTCCTTCTGAAGACTCTAAAGTGAGATCTTTCCTACAGGAAGCTTTGAATTCCCCTACTCCAGCGTTCACCTCCACCCCTTTAGGGGCCTCCAGTGTCAGCGTCCTTGTCGGGGACTCCAGTCTGTTAGAAAGAAGATATGGTCACCTTTAAAAACACTTCTCAGAGACTCCAGCCGAACGCAACAAACTGCTCGAATCGCATTCAATATGCAGACTGATTACGGGCTTTATATTTAAGATTTATTTGATGCCGTATGAGACGATTATAAGTGGGGAGAGAACAAGAACAAAGAAATCAATAAGAGAGTGTGAGATCTGTCAGGGAATGAGATAACTGAATGAGACTGTCCACTCCTGAATATCCACTGCTTGAAAACACTGAGAATGAAAGAGTATTGATGGAAGAGAGTGAGAGAAAGAAAGACAGAGAGAGTATCTCTTTTAAACGTCTATTCAAATTTTTTAAGCTTTTGTCCTTTTTTATTAAAACTAACAGCACGTACTTTTTGTTATGTAAAGGTCTCATTAAAACGTTCAAACTTTTACCGTTACATTCATTTACATTTTATAAATGGCATTTGTGTGGAGATTTTGTTGTACCTTAATGGTAGAGACTTAATTAAAATCTTAAATCATGAAAATCCTTCATAAAAATATTATTTGAAAAGTACGATAATCGAAACAAAGAGTGAGGTAATTCTTTTGTGTGTCAAAATGATTTGCATCGATTTTTGTGCTAATTGCGACTGTTCCTCTGTTGTGGAGACATTTCCATCACAATCAATAATAATGCCAAAGTTTTATATCAAGTCAGTGTATTTGGTCATCAAGGAAAAATAAGTTTTATTAAAGGGCATGCTTGAGATAAATCACACGATTTGTGATAAAAAATGAAGAATGTTCACCAGACAGAATATTTCCAAAGTTGTCATTTTATTAAATCTTGTATGTGAAAAGTATGAAAACATGATATAACTGTGTGTATTCAGGATACATACAAAGCTAGGAATTAAAATAGCCTTAACAGTTGACCGTGAGTTTTCTTTAGAAATCTCCTGTCATGTTGTGGACAAATGAAATGAACTAGTGTGTGAAGAGTTTTTTCTCTAAGGCTCCACAGGGCCAACACTGTCTGTAATTGAAGAAACACCCATATATATTGTATGCAACACAAGCAGACAAGTTCACAGGAAATGCTCTCAGAACGTTAGCTAAACGTTCTTTCAAAGTTATCAAAAATGTTCCTATAATAGCACTAATAGAACATTTTTAATGTTATATATCAAAAACATTTTCCTTAAGTTGTTAGTGGAACATTTCAAAAAGTTACATAATAAAATGTTTAAATACCGTTCCTATAAAAAAATCTAAAAAAAATTACATTTTGAAATGGAATTTTTAAAACAAACTTTTTAATGTCTTTGTTACCAAACGTTAGGAAACTTAAATTGTTAGCTGGGTTAGTATAAATGTGAAAAATTACCCATCAGCACTTGCAGTGAGCTGACATATGTAAATCCAGAACAACAGTCACTGGATAATGAATGACCTGACAGAAATGAATATATTGACCTAACAGTTCTCTCTTGTTTTTAGTTCTCTTTCCGTCTTTGTTTTATTCCTCTCTTACGCAATATCTGTGCGATCCCCTGCCGCCTGAATAGAAAAACTCAATCAGTCCATTGATTTTCTGTTTCGGCGTTCTCCCAAACAATTCAGCAGCAAAACAAAATATCTTAAGTACGCAGAGTGTGGACTTGATTTTTATATGGAAGATAAGAGAGGCCCGCTTTGGTCTCTTATCGGTCTGATTCATTATTCCGCCAACAAACTCAGCCATTCAAACATCCGTCTTGACCTTTTCTGCCACTCTGACAAATTTATGCGGTGGAATATTTGTTACCCTCACACGATAAGCGATAAATAAATATGGTCGTTTTGAATTTTAGACGATTATCACATTTATACACCTTTTCATTTCCTTTTTCGCTCACACTTTTTCATCTTTGTTCAAAACATTCTGTTTATTCTTTCAAGTGTGGCACACCTTTATGAGGTGTTGTGCTAACCCAGAACATTTTGGCTTTATCAAGCTAAAAGGTCATAGGAGTTTCCAAAAAGTTCATGAATTCCTACTAGCGAATGTTAATATGTATGTACGAATCTGCAAGATTCATTTTGTGCATCAGTAGATCAATACTGAATGCCAGAAGCAAGAATCAAATGCTGGGCACATACATAAATACATATGTAGAGTTCTGTAGTATTTGAAAATTATCTATCTATACAAGCTGAATATAGATTACAAGTGTACAATTCAAATTTCGTAAGTTAATTCAAATGTGCCTTTTATATTTTGACTTTGGCTGCCACAACATGTCAGGGAATTGTTATGATGTGTGTTTGATGCGAGTATGACATGTTTTGATATGTGATTCGCCTGAAGTACAGGATCCAGCTGACAGGATCCAGTACACTAGGGGACGTCCACTAAGAATGCACTGCATTTTGCTGAAGCTGTTGTTTTAGCATGAGATTCACTAAATGGCGCAATTCAAATTACGCAAACCGGGTCATGGGGAAAGACCTGTCTGTGCTAAATGCAATGAACAACCCTATTCCCAATTTTAGTTGCGAGTGTGAGATTGCGCAGTGACTATTGCAGTCATGCAAACTTTACTTGAACTTAATTAGAGCATCATTCCAACACTGCAATCCAGACACCTGAATCAGCTCTTTAAAATGCCAAATGCGCATTCAACCATGCGGTGTGTCGCCATACATTCCCCGTCATAACGTTTTTCTCCATCATTTTATGAATTACTGCTGACAAAATTTTTTTAAATGAAGTTTCCTTTCCATAAGAGGTAACGTCGCTACGTCAAGGTGTTTTGTGAAAACAATGAAATCTATAAAAATCCCAAATGACATAGAAATCAAATAATAATCGCTTTAAATACTCATGGCTGATAGTGTCAGGTGGATTTGGAAAGGACGAGAAAGCATTAGGATTACGTCTGCAGAGTCATACGTCCCAGCACCGCCAGGCCAGAAGTTAAGGCGGAAACTGCTGTAGAATCCAATATAATTTTCTCTCAACAATATCAGTGTAATTAACTACTTTAAAGAGGTCATAACATGTTTTTTTTATTATATTTTGTTCCCTGAGGTGTAATTATAATATTACTGAAGTTACTGAAGTAATTTATGTCCCTTTTCCACACTGTTTTTAGGCCTGTGATTAAAAAAGTCTTTGAATGAGAAAAATTTTATTGTTCCCTTTAAGAACCTTAAATCATTGTGTATGATTGGCTATGTCTTGGCTAATGTCTTACAAACAGCCAATAAACAGCACAGTCAGGAACAGCACAGCGTTTGACTGGAATCTTACTGCTATCACAAACATATTGTGAGTGTAACAAGGCCATCATATGATGTCGTAGTGGATCCCAAACAAAGAGGCTGTTGCTGTGATGATGTTCTGGCAGGCAAGGACTGTTGTTGCTTTTATGTGACTAAATGACTGTGGGCGGAGCCAACAATGTGATGGTATTAAAGTAGGTCATATGAAAATGAATCTACCTTGTGACGTTACAAATCCTGCTATTTCACATTAGTTTTTTTGGATAATAATTACATAAATGGTTTCATTTTTGAT
>JAZGTI010007708.1:0-21237 GCA_036877585.1 Botia kubotai
CAAACTGTTTGAGCCATTGGTAAAGAAAAGATTGCAACTGAGATTAATTTTTGTAAACAATTTAAAACAATTTTAACAGGATGGTAAAGAATTATAAAAAAAATTTACACCTGACAAAGTCACCATCTGCTCCTCAGTGGTTTGTGCGTCGCGCTCTCGTCTATCTTCCGTTCTGTTCCGTTGCTCCGCTTCCAGGTGAACAACTACGGTATCCGCAATGAACAAATTTCATTGGGTTTTGCGTTTTACTCAGCAAAGTTAAGTTGGTCAATCAAACCCAGTCATTTTCTCTGTTTGATCCATCACTCTAAAAGAGAGAAAAAAACTGATTACGCAGCACGCAATATCACAAATGTAAACATAATTTAGTAAGATAATTAAACATGTCTGCACAAATGATGTTTGTCTCCATCAGTTTGAGATAATGTTAAAGATAATATTAAAGAGGTGTGTGAACACACTACATTACTACATTGTAATATGCTCTGGTCCCCTCCATGCTAACTGTGGTGACGAAACACATAGCAGACTATCATCACTAAACAGCTGGATGTCTAAGTGGTGTTTGCAGAATAATGTGTTTCATAGATAATTAGGGTAGACCTGACCTGGTGAAAAAAGATGGCCTCCATCCTGGGGTGGTGCTGCTCTTTAATCTAGAAATCTGGCACACGGTCTTGCTATTAATAGTACTAATAATTGACTAACTGGGGCCCAGGTCAAAAAGCAGATAAACTGGCTTAACAAACCACTAGCTGTCACGTCACAGAAGACAATTTACAACACACAGAATTACCTAAATATCATATTATGTGTGTAAAAGAGGACTGTATTTGCTACCTGGTGTATGTCATATTCGGCAGACCTTTAGGGCGCCTTCAGTGATTGGGGTGGATCCTAGTATTTAAAGTGGTAAGAATGCATGGCTAATGTTTTAGAGGTCGTGGTTTAAGCGATAGGCTAATGTATTTTTTTAATATATCTTAAGTTAACGGCCATTGCGGATAGCTTGGCATTAACTCGCTCCCCTGTGTTATCAACACATTTGTGGCTTTCTGACATTCCTGGCCTACTGGGTTCATTGGAGTTTATTTTGTATTTGGTTTTTCTTCTTGTAACTGTGACCAAGTCTGGAGAAGTTTTGTTTTGAGTGCTTGCATTTTCCCAAAATCTGCCTCCTGCTAGACCAAGTCCTATGCCATAATTCCATCTAAGGATTATCACAAGCGGGTTGAGTGATTTAGTGACTTTTCTAATGTTGCATTTTAAATGCTAATAGAGATCTATTTGTATTGACCTGTCTCTCTGACTCTTGGGTGACTCGAACCTGAATATGCCTTACGGGGGTTTACTTAAAATCTCCATTTATATTTCCCTTTATATTTCCCTCGTGTTTTCCTGTCATTGTCAGAACGTCTTGGTCTAACCAGTTTCCTGACCTCAGTCGAAGCTCTTTAGTCTAGTCTAGTCGAGTCTTGTTGTTATTTGGTTTCAGGCCCTGTTCCGTCTTTGTGTTTTTTTTGTGTTGTGTCTTCACAGTTTCATCGTGCTCCTCCCGAGCTGCGGATCCTGCCCCTCGTCCCGGACTCCGCCACCGCCGGACTCCGCCGCCGCCCTTCTCCAACCACCTGCTCTCCACCTGGTCCCCGCATCTCCACCCATCCTTCCCGTCAGCCACACCTCCTGCCCTGCCCGTCATCCTCCCGAGGTCCCGCTGCCATCACTCCCTCCTCTGTCTGTGCCGGAGCTGTAACACAGCTGTAACAGCTGTAAAAGGTTATAGCTTTTAATTATTAACAATAAATCAAAACTAGTTTGTACTTAATTTATTATATTTAACCTTTATTATTTTATTTATTATATGTAATCCTACAGCTTTTAAGCTACACCCACCAAATTTTCAACAGACCTTCAGGGTGTTCCAACTTGGGTTGCTATATCTTTTCTAATGGAATAGACTTATAATATTCCCATATCCTAGAATTATCCTGAAAAAATTCCGAAACCACCTAAATTCCCATAGACTTAAATTGAAATTAAAATTTTGTGATAATACAACTCTGCATCAGTATCTTATAGAGATTTGAGGTGGGCTCATATTGCTTGGCTTAGCAAGCAGCAACAAATGGTTACATTTGGACTTCATTGCCACACCCTAGCAACCAGTTATATATAGACTGCCAATGAAAAAAATCCTATACACTTAATATGGGTTCGAAATTTGTGATGAAACAGTTCTGCGTTACAATATCTGAAAGACTTGGAAGTTGTCTCATATCTCTCAATAAGCCATATCTTAGCATTAGAACATTGTAGAGACATGTAGGTGGATTTATTTAAATTGGGATGTCAATAGGCTTTATGTATTTCCTTAGTCACTTCCTAGCCACACCCTAACAACCATTTAGAGGACCCTAGCAACTGTATAACAATAAAATTGTAGTTAAAATTATTAACAATAAAAGTTATATTACAACATATGTTTCACGTTAAAATGTGCTAGCATCATGGTAAAATATGCTAGCATCCTGTTAATTAATGCTAAAACTGTTAGCATAATGCTTAAACATGCTAGCATCATGTTAAAATGTGCTAGCATTATGCTATCATTATGCTAATTAATGTTAAAACATACTAACATCATGTTATTGAATGTTAGATGAATCTTAAAACATGTTTTGATATCATGTTAAAATATGCTTGTATCATGTTTAAACAGAGTAGCATCATGTTTTAGTGTCATGTTAAAATGTCCTTGTATTATGCTAATTAATGTTAAAATGTGTTAGCGTCAAGTAAAAATATTTTAGCATCATGCTAAACATGCTAAAGTCATGCTAGAATGTTACCAAAATACTAAAAAATGTTGAACGTTACCATTGTGTTAGAGAATTTCAAACCATTATAAACTTTTTAGGCCAGGCCAGAACATAAAGTTTGTCTTTAAACTTTACTATCTGGTGAACTGCTAGTCTGCAGACATCTAGTGTCCTTCCACAGTTTCGCCTGAGATTGACGCTTTAATGTTGATTGACAAACTCCATAATCATTGTGCAACGTGGGGCGTGGTTATGGCGTCGCTGCCGGCGCAGAGTAGAGTCGGGAGACGAAATGGTTAAGGGAAATACCTCCCTCGTAATTATTCCTCACAGCTGTTTTTGTTTTGCAGTGAGTCGAGAGACAGGATAAAAACGGGGTTGCAAGAGAACGGGGCTGTTGAGGAGCGGAAGCAGGAAGTGATGATAACGACGACCCGAGGAAGTGATAGTGTGTTGTGGAAGCTGAAAAGCCCCGTGCTGTTTGTTTTGGTTTTGGTTTGCTGTTGAAATAAAACGAGTGTGTCTCACTCATCAGCTTCCAACCATGTCGGCGACGTTTGTGCTGTTGTACCGCCAGGGAAAGTGCTACAATAATATATAGAATGCTGTTTTAGCACACATATTGGTAGTATTATTGGTAGTTTTTGTTAGTTGTGGAAAAATTCAGAAGGAAAACAAATTAATTGACCACATGTTGAACTGGATTATTTTACAAAAAATCATTTTATTTTAAATTTACTTTTTTATTTACTTTCGCAATTGTAGACATTTTATAAAAGCCTACTTCAATTTATTTTACATACAATTCACAAATACAACAATTAAACTAAACAATTTATACTTTAAGTCATTTGAGTAATTCATTCTGGCTTGTCAGGCCAGGTTGTTTGATGACCATTTTCTCATCAGTTGACCATCTCTCAACAATTTCTGTAATAAAAACTCCACAGTATTACACTGCATGATTTAGCATTGTCTGGAACTAAGTTCATGTAACGCAAAAACTAGAGGGACAGCTTCAAATCTGCCCATATGGCTCTCTGGTAAGGCTCATTGCATTTCCATTTTCACCATACAATTACATTTGGGGAAATGTGAGGTACTGTTGGGAGAGAGAGGAAGAAAGAAAGAAAGAATAGATGAGGGTCATTGAGGACTTAAAGTTGGGCCTAGAGCTCAAGTAAAGAAAAGTATAAAATAAGGGCAGAATCCAAAAGCAGAGGTCAAAGAGAAGCACCCAGAGATAAGAATGCCAAGAAGAACCAGAGCATGTCTTACATTCCCTTTTTATACTTTCCTTGAGCATGTGACTGAAACCAACCTAAGACAATCAAATAGACCAATCAGGAGACCATGTTTAACTCCCACTGTACTGGACAAACATCTCAGTCAATAGCCTTTGATCTCTATCAGCTTATTGGCTCAGGAATGCAAAGGGCCCCTTTATGCAAGGAGGTGTGGTTGTGACACGTGATGGTGCTTAATATAACTTCATCTGGTGTAAATGATAAATTGATTTTGTCATTTCTACTGTATATAGGCCACCAGATGACCACACAGACTTTATCGAGGTATTTGGTGACTTTCTATCAGTAGTAGTATTGGTCATGTAAGGCAGTTGGTCTAGTGATCAGTGCTGGGTTTATTTGAGGGAACATGTCAAAAAAACAACAAAAAACACCATTTGATGTTTGTTCCCAGTGTATTGATAAAAACCCTGTGTTGTTTTTGTTAATGATACCCATGTACACTTTGTGGTGATGCTGATTTGTCTTGACTTATAAAATGAGATGCCCTAATTGGGCTTTTAGCATCAATTATAATATACAAACAAATAATCGTAAACAAATAAAGAGCCATAAAAAAACATAACTTTACACTATAAGTGCTATACAGTAAAGATGAAAGTAAATACTTATCAATACTTAACTTTTAACTATTCATCCAGTAATGCTTGGCTATTCATTTACAGTGGCTTCTTCCCCTTCCAGTAAGAGTCTGGTTGCTGGTCTTTTGAGAATACAAGACTTTGTTTTTAATTTGACCTGTCTCACTAATCCTTTGTTATTAGACTGGACTTCTATTATTCTTCCAAGTGCCTAGGAGCTTCATGGAGCGATATTGTTCAGTGCCATCACAATATATCCCTTTTTGAAGCTGCTTCTGATTACCACCCGTTTTGGTCTTTCCTGAAGCAAGGATAAATATTATCTTGTCCACCTCTTCCAGAACAGATGTTCCTTATATAGGACCTGTCTCCACCTTCGCTTGTCTGATTTCTGAAATAATCCAGGTGAAAAGTTGACACTGGATGTTAGAAGCAAAATATGAGTTGAAGTCAACGCTTCTAAATCGTTTCTGTCATCAGATGAGGATGTAATAGGTTTATTTAGAATTGCTTCCACCTCACAAAGTGGAAGTGTTTGTAAACCTTGATCTATATGCAGGACAGCGTATAGAATATGTCTCACCATACGGATTAGCCTCTCCCACACTCCATCACACCATGATGTGATGCTGCTGGCGGGTTAAAGCTCCATTGTACTCCCTTTTAAAGCATACCGTTTTGGATCTTGCTTAGGTTCCAAACTGTCAGTGAATCTTGCAGCTATTTCTTTGTTCTTTGTTTCTTTGTTACATACCAAACATAAAACTCCTGAATTTTTCTAGTTTAAACTTTGTCACTGGTTTAGTCATGACATCAGCCACCATTTCTTCTGTGGGACAATACACAATTGTCACTTTGCCATCACTTGAATGCTGTTTAAATGAAATGACATCGTACATCGACATGCTTGCATCTTTGGCGACACACTGGGTTCTTTGATAAAGCAATTGCACCTTGGTTATCGTCAAAGATTTGTACAAGCATATACAGACAGGCATTTTCCATACTGTTCAACAACTGTACAAGATACATGCTTTCTTGTGCGGTTACAGCCAGTGCCATATACTCTGCTTCACATGTAGATGAAGCAACTGTGGGCTGTTTCTTTGACTTCCAAGAGATCAGAGCACCATTTTGAGTAACACTAAAACAGTGCCCTGTTGTACTCCTTCTGTCATTCAGATCTGACCCCCAATCAGCATCACTGTATGCCACAAGTTTAAGTTTTTCATCACTTTTCTTGTAACATAGTTCATGATCAATTGTACCTTTCAAGTACCTTATTACATGTTTAACTGTAGACCAGTGTTGTTTGCTTCGGTCTGACAAGTATTGAGATTTTCAATTGTATTTCATTTTGAATCTTAAGGTCAGCATCTTTTTCACATTATTCAGTAAATCATTGTCACTGGCAGTAATAATTAGATCATCTACCCAGATTATTACTGCCACTCTCTCTTTTACGGTTTGTTTACTGTACACACAGTGGTCATCTGAATTCTGAACAAAATCATTCTCAATAAGGTAATCATGTAACATTTTGTTCCAATTTCTGCCTGACTGCTTTAAACCATACAGCGATTTGTTCAGTTTACAGACTAGTTTATCACCCATGTCTAACTTCACTTCAAATTCTTTCGGCTGCTCCATGTAAATCTTACAATCAATTGGAGCATTCAAGTACGCCGTTTTTACATTAATTTGGTGGAGGTCAAGATCATATTGTGCTTCCATTTGCATTAAGGTTCGTATTTAAGTGATATTTGCTGTTGGGGAGAAAGTTTCTTTACACCCATCACTTGATTATAGCCTTTAGCAACATATCTGGCCTTGAATGACTTGGTCTCATCTGTATTATTTTTGATGGCATAAATCCATCTACCCCCCACTGCACGTTTACCTTCTGGTAGAGTAGTTAGGATAAATTTATCATTTTCTTGTAGAGAGTTAATTTCCTCTTCCATGGCCTTAGCCCACATCTGTGACTCGTTTGAACTCATAGCTTCCTTGAATGTTTGTGGTACATCACACACTCTGTAACATTAGTCAACATTGGTTAGAATCTGATCATCACATTCAACATCAGATACATAATCTGCCAAATACTGGGGAGCTCTCCTATTTCTTTTAGGGTAACGCATACTTTGATCCCCTCCCTCTGTCTGAGCGCTACTCTGATTCTCAGTCTTAGTTTGAGGTCCATTTGTCTTTTCTGATTTCTGATCAGCTAAGTTCTGTTTGGACTGGAAAGACATATCTTTCCCCATAAGAATCAGCATCCGACATTGAAATGTCAGTCTGTCTGATGTTCAGTAACACTTTGTGAATTTTACAAGCCTGTGCTTGAGAACCTTTCCTGTGTCTGGATAATAAACCAGGTGTGCAGGGCTGTTTTTGTCATACCCTACAAAAATCCCTTTTTCACATTGTGCATCCAATTTCTTTTTGTCTTGCATGGTGAACCAAATACTCTTATTTTAGAAAGATCAGGTTTCTTCCCTGTCATTGCATTGTATGGGGTTTGGTGAATTCGACTATTGTAGCGCCTGTTGTGAATTACTGCAGCAGTCATTACAGCAGAGGTCCACAACATCCTGGGCAGGTTGCTCTCTAGGAGCATGCACCTTGCCATCTCAAACAAGGTTCTCCAATTTTCTTTTAGCAGTCCCATTTTGATGGGGTGAATACGGTGCTGAGGTCTCGCACTTAATACTGTTTTTGCTTAAGAGTGACAAACTTTTTAGCCATTAATTCTGTGCCATTATCTGACCTAACACACTTTATGCTCCCATAAGGTGCTGTATCAGCAATTAATTTTTCAGTGGCCTTTGCAGTGTCTTTTAGCTTTTCGATATAGTGTTTTTCTGGCTGGAATTCATTGTCAAACCATATAAATTTTCCAAGATCCGTAATGATATGCAATGTCGCACCTTATCGACCATCAGCCCCTTGTAATCACTTGCTTTAAAGACAAATATGTTTGTCATCTTTATCAGTGGATTGTTTAACATTGTCTCTCTTTTTGTGTCTGCAGTTTTCATCTTTGTGCGTTGAACTTAGGGTTAGGGTTAGGGTTATTATTTCAATAATTACACCACTGTCTTTTGCGATTTGGGGTCGGGCATGCACAACCTTTATGACCTTTTTGGCCGCACTTGTAGCGCTGTTGTAAAAGTTTTCCGTGCTTTCAAAACTTTCTGCCTTCTCATAGCCTTGCTCTGGGGACAGCTTTTAATAAGCTCATGGGGCCTCCCCTTTGTGAACTGAAGGAGGAATAGCAATCTGTCTTGGTAGTTGTCTGTCTTGTTTTCTATCATTTGCTGAAATTAATGGGTAAAATGTTTATATTGACGTATGTCTCCTTTAAAGACTTGTAAATGACACTTAGGCAAAGTGGTTAAACTTGGTTGTTTCACTAGAATGCTTGTCAATTCAACTTGTCATCTTAGGATTTCTGTAACACCATCATTACAGTCATGTTTTTGATGATCTTTTGTTTTGCTAGGAATATGCATGAGCTTTTCTGATCTCTTGAAGCACCTGCTAACACCTTTGTAGACTAATCAGGCCGATGTAAAGCAGTTTGCTGCTCTTCTACCCTCACAGTACTGCTGCCTTGTGCAGCAACTGAACTACACTTAAATACACTTAAATACACACACTAATCAAACAAACACAGATGAAACCAATAACACAAAACAGGAAGTGACATAAAAGGACAATGACATCATAAGCACGCGACAAAACAAAACATCATAATAAAAGTCCCGAGCTACATAACACATACCAATTTTTCATACTCCATTTTATTCTTTTCCTTTAAAATGTCAACATACAATGCTTGCAACAATTTAAATTAATGAAATATATGGTTAAACTTCAGCAGAATTTCTTTCACTTCATCATAACATTCCTTATCAATCACAATGGTTATAATGTTCATTTTCTGGGTTAGTGCAGCATTTGGAGGCACACAAATGAGCCATTCTTTCATCCAACTGTTACTCAGGTAAACCTGAAGATTCTCCACTTTCAAAATCCGCCATTCTGCTCCGTAATTATCTTTGCTTGATAAATTACATTTCATAAGCTTTTTTGCATCAATTTTTGTTTTGATCACAAAGTTTAGCTTCAACCCCAATTAAACACACCCGATCCAGCTAATCAAGCCCCTCAGGATTGCTAACAACTTTCAGGCAGGTGTGCTGGAGCTGGTTGAAGCTATACTCTCAAAGGCACAGGCCCTCCACTTTAACACCCCTGAATTAGACTGTTCTTATTCATGCCCAATGGCAAACTTTTCTTTTCAAACATATGCAGAAATGCGTTCTTATAAGTTTGCACATTTCAGTAAGTCATATCACACATACCTCTGTTAGTGTGTTTGTTGCTTTGCTATGCAGGTTTATTCAAACAATCCAGACATCTATTTGGCAATTAAACCACAATGTTTGCCATTTGCCATCAATGTTGTTCCACAAATGATCTACAATCCAATTCAAACAGCAAGTCATTGACTAGTTATATAGGTAAAAACCCTTTGTTTTTGTTTATGAAGGCAGGCATAGTAGCATAGTTCATCGGAATACATCATCGGAACACTAAACCAAAAGCATTTACGAACATCCACAATAACCGACAGCGTGAACAGGACAAAGGAGAACTTAAATAGCCAGACTAATCAGGGTGACACAGGTGATTGTGATTAACATACAGGAAGTGAACCAAAAAACAGGAAAAACTGAACAAAAACTTCAAAATAAGAGTCCGTGCATCGTAACATAATGCCCCCCTCCCAGAAGGCATGTCCTCATGCCTTAGAAGGCACAACAGAGGGAGGAGGTGGGACTTGGGAGGAATGTCAACAGAGGACCAGGGTGGTGCTTATGGAGGGTGGAGCCAGGGTGGAGACTTGACGAACCAGAGCATAGACAGGATGGAGTAAGATGGTGCCCAGAACGCACCCAGGAAGTCGACGCACCCAGGAAGTCGACCCACTGTGGAGACGACGGAGGGAGGAGCCATGGTGCAGGATAGGCCGATGACTCCATGCGGCCAACCGACGGCGGCGGAGCCGGAGGTAGCAGAGCCCGAGGTGGAGACTGAGTGCTGATGAGCCAGGATGACGTCGAGGATCCCAAGGGCCGAGGTGGAGCAGAAGGCTTCGGTGACCGAGGTGGAGGTGGAGATCCAGAGGGACGCGGCAAAGCCAGAGTGATGGAGGATTGAGGATGAGCTGGAGGGAAGGAGGAGCCCAACGGAGCCGGTGGGAAGGAGTGATGCAGTGCAGCTAAAGGAGCAGAGTCCAGAGGAGATGGCGGGACGACGACTGCTGAGGCAGCGCCAAAAGGACGAGAAAGCCTGGTGGAGCTGGTGGACCGACAGGCGACAATGGAGCTGGAAGATGCAGTGGAGCCGAAGGGTCATAGGGCCGAGGAGGAGTCTGGGCGCTAGAGGCAGGAGGCAGAGCTGAGGGATCTTCCATCCTCAGAGTAGATGTGGCTGGTGTCAGGCAAACCTGCAGCGAGCTCACAACACCGCTGGTAGGCTAAGGTTAACCAGAGGGGCTGACAGGCTCCAGCGACATCGGCGATGAGGAGACCGACAAAGACATGAGAGGAGGTGGGAGAGGGAGGTTGGGTTGGGTTGCATTCAACATTTATAAATCTTTTGAAATTGGAGACACGATAATTTCTGGACTCGAGTCCAGTTCATACTCACCCCCAGTGGTGGTGTCATGGGCAGGGCCCTCTAAACTACCCTCGTGTTCCACAGGCACGTCCACTGTTGCGTCTGATGCAGCCGGCTCATGCACCTGGTCGGTCGTCTCATTCACCTCAGGCTCTGGGGTGATCCACTTCTCAGTCGGGTCGGGCTCTGGCTCTATGTTTGCGATGGGCTCTGGCTGCTGCTCCGCATCGCGGTGTTGATGACTGGTTGAATTCCGGGCTGGTAACAATCACATCTGCGCGTGGTAATCACATCTGCGCATGGTATGAGGAAGCGGTAAAAGTTGTCCAGCCCGTACCACAACACCTCCATTAGGGTGAGGTCATCGAGTGTGGAGTCGTATGCAAAGTCCAGAAAGTCATTTACATATATCTCCATGACTCCATTCTGTCGAGGCCACGGGTATATGACGAAGATGAAAAAAAGAAAAAAAAAAGAAAAACAGACGGGAAAAGAAACGCAACTGTGCTGTTGTTTAGTCGGGTAACATACAGGAAGTGAACCAAAAAAACAGGAAAAACTGAACAGATATCAAAATAAGAGTCCGGACATCGTAACAGTTACATTGCCTTAAAGCAGCTTTACATATAATGAAAAATAAAAACACATTACATGTATTTTGTGTTCAACACAAAATACATGGTATTATTGCAAATAACTTGTGTGAGATGTATATTAATAAAACTAATTAGGCATACTAGGTTTATAGTAGGTTTATGAATAAAGGGTTGACTGAACCAATAAAAACGACAATACCAAATTAAGCAAGATATGCCGTTGCATCTTACATGGAGATGGCACATAGAACGATAACATCTTATGGGACAGGGGTATAAGGGATTTGCATTAGCACCATAAAATACACACAACGCGCAGAAGTAAAATACATACATACACAATATATATATATATAATAAAAATACCTGAAAATTACATAAGTCTTTAGAGTCTTTAAAATTGTAATTATATTATTTCACTATAAGCAATATTAACAAGTTACAAAATCCTAAGCTAAGAACCAAAACTCCAATGATGTATAGATAGAGAAAAACCTCAGACTTAATCAGGAAAAATCAGGCTTAACCGGGAGGGACAGTTGTCCTCTGCCATGTTAAAGCTATAACTTTCTTGGATATAAACAGAGAGTTGATAATGATTTATAATTATTTATTGATTTAGAACTGTTGGGTCTGATTATATCTGACAATATGTCAGGCACTGAGAAATGTTACCAACAGAAATGCCAACAGAAGCATAATGTTAATAATTGTAGCTATAACATCACACTGTTGTGACTATGATCACACTGTGACTGTGATGGTTAAGATGTGTTGTAGTTATCAACAGTTCAGTCAACTGTATATTCCTAAACCAATTACAATCTTAGTATTACTAATTAATTTTACTAATATGCATTTTATAATGAACAATAAAATGTACAATAATACCACATATTCTGTATTCTATGTTTTAGAGGTGGCGCCGTGATCTTAGGAGGATCGCCCTTTGTTGCTGATACTAAAATTAATATAACTTCTTTCAATTTGTTTTATTTTTGCCTTGAAGTTACATCTATACATTTTATATGGTATTGTCTGCAGGAAAGAAGGGCTGTTTTATCAAATTATTACTGTGTGATACAATTATCACTGTATTACTTTATCACTGTAACTGCTAATTCCACTGTGTGATAATTTGATGTTTTGTTTATAGTTTTGTAGAATTTGGTTTACAATGTGTCTGGTTAACATGAAAACACATTTGCTACTGCTTCAGGCATCATATGGTAGAAATATCCAAATAAAAATGTTCAAATAAAACAGAAGTCTAACCATTTTTTGTTTGAACGATTTCAAAGTAACTCTTGTTTTATTGTTGTTATTGTAAACATTCACTTTCCCATGGCCACAGAGAGAAATCAGAGATTGTAGGTCACATTTTGTGGACAGACATCAACACTGTTTTTATATACATAATTATTTCAACAAATGACAACCAAAATCAAATCCCTACAACCTTGTGAACAGTTTTATAGTGGCTGTCTGCAAATTCTGCTAATTTCAAAGCTGAATGACAGCCATTACACACAAAGGTTAATTTAAGTTCAAGTTAATTTCTATAGTGCTTTTCACAATGGCACACTGTTACAATGCAGCTGTAAACTAAGCAGCTGTATGCTAAAGCTGCAGTCCATTACTATGATTGTTTAAAAGCATTTTGTTAAGGAGGGGGGGAAAGAATCCCAGTTGCATCAATAAAAATGGTCTTTATTTAATAATTCAAAACAAAAACCTATAAGGGGGCAAAACGAGAAACAAAAACGGTGGCAACAGTATCCAAAGTACTGGAGAAGATAGAGTCCAATTTTATCTAGATCAGCATTTATGGGTGTGCCGAGTAGGTTAGACAGATCGGGCAGGGCATTTGTGAATCTGATTTTGGTGGTTGAGGTAATGGTTCTGCCCATTCGATAGCGAGGAGCCCTAAGGCTAACATCAGCGATTTGTATTACCCATGAAATAAGATTATGATCAGTGATCTCATCAATTTGCGGTGTGACAACTATATTTGTAGGGTTTAGTCCATGTGATATAATTAGATCTAGTGTGTGATTAAAGCGATGAGTAGCGATGAGTCTAGTAATATTTTGCATGACTCCAAAGTTTGACTTTAACGGGTCCCTGAATGCAGTTCCCACCACATATTTTGCATCATCTACATGAATATTAAAATCTCCAACAATCAGAGCTTTGTCAACAGTCACCAACAGATTGGTGAGAAAATCTTAAAATTTGTTCAGAAACTCAATGTAGGGCCCTGTGTCACACACACAGGAACAGAGAGGGAACCAGAATCAGAGGTGAGTGCAAACAGTAAAGTGATTTATTGACAACGGATATATAGAAACACAGGCAGGATGATATGATGACGGGGAGTTCTTATCTGAGAGTTCTTTACTGGGAGATGAACAGGAATCAGGAAACAGGACTCTGTGTCGTCGACCAACTTGTGTCGTCGTCTCGGGGTGCCCAGGACCGTTCTTCGGGACCATACCCCTCCCAGTCGATAAGGTATTCCAGGCGGCCACCTCGACGTAGGGAGTCCAGGATCTCGTGGACCGAGTAGATGGAAGGTTGTTCTAGGATCTCCGAAGGAGGAGGTTCAGCTTCAGCTCCAGGGGTGTCTGTGACAGAGGGAGAAAATGGTTTTAGGAGGAAAACATGGAACGTGGGGTGAATGCGGTACCTGGGTGGGAGCTGAAGCTGGAATGTCACTTCATTGATCTGCCTCAGGATCTTGAAAGGACCTATATAGCGGGGACTTGCGGCAGGGCAGTCGAAGGTGCATGTCTCGGGTGGAGAGCCATACCTTATCCACGGGTTGGTACAAGGGTGCCGCCCTCCTTCTGGCGTCAGCAAAACTCTTGTGTCGGCGAACTGCCCGTGGTAGGTGTTGATGAGCTGAGTCCCACACTCTCTCACTCACTCGGAACCAGTGGTCGACAGCTGGAACATTGGTGGGTTCCTCCATCCAGGGAAATAACAGAGGCTGATAACCGAGCACGCACTGGAAAGGTGTTAGACCCGTGGTACCTTGGCGGAGGGAGTTTTGTGCATACTCTGCTCCAGCTGTGTTGGTCATCGGAGCAGTATGACCGAAGGTACCGTCCCAGCTCTTGGATCTTTCTCTCAGCCTGGCCATTTGTCTGTGCATGGCAGCCGGAGGAGAGGTTAACAGATATACCAAGTTGACTAAAGAAGGCCTTCCAGACGTGAGAGATGAATTAAGGGCCCCGGTCCAACACAATCTCCTCTGGGAGACCAAAAAGGCAGAAAACTCGATGGAATAGGTGTTCTGCAGTCTCCAATGCGGTGGGTAACCCTCTCAAAGGAATAAACTTACAGGCCTTTGAAAATCTATCAACTATGATGAGAATACAGGTGTTGCCTTCAGAGTTGGGTAGATCCGTAACAAAATCCACTCCTATGTGGGACCAGGGCCTCTGTGGGATGGGTAATGGGATAAGTTTTCCTGTGGGCAAGTGACGGGGAGTGTTAGACATGGCACAGACCGAGCAGCTTTAGACGTACCTGAGGGTATCACTGTGCATACTGTGCCACCAGTACCGAGATTGAAGGAGCGAGAGGGTCCGTCTGCTGCCTGGGTTTCCAGAGCCCGGAGATTTGTGAGCTGTGTCCGGCGGAGGTGGCTCCTGGAGGTTGGCTTGCTGGATCTGCCGGACTGACTAGGAGGTCAGCTGGGAGGATGGGTTTGGGTTCGGAGGGGTTGTCACTGGAGAACTGGTTAGAGAGGGCATCTACAGAGACATTTTTGGATCCAGGCCGCTAAGTGATCTTGAAATTGAACCTTGTAAAGAAGAGGGCCCAACGTGCCTGTCGGGGATTCAGACGTTTGGCTTCATGTAGGTATTGGAGATTCTTGTGATCAGTGATGATTGTGAACTGGTGGACTGCCCCCTCAAGCCAGTGATACCATTCCTCCAAAGCCAACTTAATAGCCAGAAGTTCTCGATTGCCCACATCGTAATTGAGCTCCGCCGGAGATAGCTTGCGAGAGTAGAAGGCACAGGGATGGAGGAGTGACGACTTGCCGGCCGCTTGCGAGAGCACCGCTCCAACTCCCATGGAGGAGGCATCGACCTCAACGGTGAAGGGCAGTTCGGGATTGGGGTGGTGCAATAGGGAAGCGGTGCTAAAAATAGTCTTGAGTTGTTGGAAGGCTTCGTAGGCTGAGGGGTTCCAGGTGAGATGCTTGGGTTTGCCCCTAAGCAGGGAGGTTAACAGGCCGTGATGGTACTGTAATCCTTAATAAAGCAAAGATTGAAGTTAGAAAATCAGAGGAAACGTTAGAGTTCTTTGACATTGCTAGGTTGGGGCCAGTTCTTGATTGCCTCGACCTTACCCTGACCCATTTGCACACCCTCCGAAGTGGTAATATAACCCAGGAACTAGACTGACGGTCGGTGGATGCCGGAAGGCCTCATAGGAAGCAAAACCTGATCCATCATCTCCCCAGACAGCCGTGGCCCAGTCCAATGCTTGCCCGGTTAACAGGGAGCAAACGAAGGCCACTCGACTATTATCTGTGGGATACAGAGCGGGCTGCTGGGAGATGAACAAGGAGCATTGGAGCAAGAAACCCTTACAGCGAGCAGGAGTTCCATCAAACTTCTCAGGTAACGCTAGACGAGGATGAGCTGGAAGGCTGAGGAACCGTGGTCAACGGCGTGGCTGCAGCGGCCGCCATATCTGGCTGCGGGAGATCACGATTGGCCTGAAGAATGCGTACAATCTCCTCGGTTAAGGTGCTTAACCGAGCGAGTTGGTGTTGCTGAGACGCCAATTTAGCGGATTGAGCATGCAGCTCGGCCGATAGCTGTTGAACGGCTGCTGGATCGTGTACTGGCAATGTCTTCTGTAATGAAGATCCTGGTTTATGAGGATCCATATGCAGCGTTTTATTCAAACAGATCAAAAACAGGCAGAAGTGGGCAATAGTAAACTGGTGCATTAAAGGTAAAGCAATACTCAACAATAATAGTCCAGGCGTGGGGTCGGGGCAGGCGGCAGACGAGCGTAATCCAAATCAAGCAACAGTGAACAGGTATATCAAAGGGAAAGCAATACTCATTAACGATACTCCAGGCGTGGGGCCGGGGCAGGCGGCAGGCAAACGTAATCCAAATCAAACACAGTCCAAAAGGCGGGCGGCAAACAAACTTAAAAACGTAATCCAGGCAATAGTCGAGGGCAGGCAGCGAGTAATCCAAAAAAACAGTGAAACAGTCCAAAACACAGCCAGAAAAAACAACTTGAATAAACGCTCTGAAATGTATGCGGGTGGGCAATACAAGACATTGCGGTGAACAGTACAAAACTGAGAGTTTAAATAGAGCGTGTGGAAAGGCACGTGACAAACTGGAAACCCGTTGGAGCATGTGACAAACCAAAAATGATGTAAGTGTCCCTGGGGAATGTAGTCCGGAAGAGTTCTATTATTCGGGGGAAGGTTCGCGCTGACGCGCTGGCGGACATGAAGCGGAGGTCTCCATCGTAACAGTCACATTGACAATGTTTTGCTAATAACAAATGTGAATAATCATGACAGAAAGACAGTACTACAGACTACTATAACATTATAGCTAAGCTAATAAGTGCACAAACTTGCTGCAAAATAACAATATGAAGCTGTGAATACAGAACATATCACCTGCTTTGTGATATATGCATCGTGTGCATAGGCTCATTTTACACAGACTCTAACTGTGCGTTCACACCGCCGCCGGCGAGAGCGTCAAAATTCGCTCTGGCCGCCCTGCCAGCAACGCTGTGCGTTCACACCGCTGCCGACGAGAGCGTCAAAATTCGCTCTGGCCGCACTGCCAGCAACGCTGTGCGTTCACACTGCCGCCGGCGAGAGCGTCAAAATTCGCTCTGGCCGCACTGCCAGCAACGCTGTGCGTACACACCGCCGCCGGCGAGAGCGTCAAAATTAACTTCTCCATTTTTCTTGGCAACTAATGTGGCCGGAACCAAAGTTTACAGGACTGCGTTCTTTGGAAACCTCTCAAGCGGTGAACTTCTACATTCCAATTGGTTGTCGTCGAGCTGCGTCATAGCTCATTACCATAAAGTTGACCTGACTTCAACTCTCCCCGACGCCCACACTGCCCAAAACGTGCCGCGCCGCTTTCGCCGCTTCTCGCGATGAGAACGATGAGATTTAACACAGTTTTACCACAGCAATACTGTGCTGTATGCATACTTTGTTGGAAAACGATGACAGGTGATTTTCTCATATGAAATATTATGTAAACAAAGGAGAATATATCAATATTTGATTTATTACAGATTTATTACATTTCTGGAATAGAAGTGCAAATGTTATATTTTGAAGCAATGCAAGTCCAACTATATTCAGTCCAGTTTCATAATAGGTAAGAAGTGCAGTTATAAATTTACATGTTGCGATTTGCACTCCACACACAAATTATTGTATTACTGTTGCTAGAGAGTGTATTTCATGACACAGTGCTCGGCCTTTAAACTTTGTAATGATATATGGAATGAGCAGTTTAATACTGTTTTTGGACAATACATAGTAAATGTATAAACTGATAAACAAAAGCACATCAGGCCCGCCAATGTCAATCGAACAGCTCAACAGGAATCATTGCTGTCTGGATCACTTAAATCAGCAACTCTACAGCCGTCCTTGTAAGAACATGTTTAGGTATATTTGTCTTCTCAGCACAGTTGTTTAGCGGCAAAAAAGGAACAAGCATCTATTTTTTGTACTCTTCAGAAAATATTGGATGGAAATCAGTGTTTATTATTCTGAGAAGTCTGGGAGCAGGTTCTTTCAAATTGTGACCATGGATGTTAGAGATTGACAGCAGACTAGGAGAAGACTTCTTTTCTGTGACGTTCCAGATTTGCTTAAATGTACATTTCTGCAACTTAACCTGTGAACTCCATAGAAAATCATTGGAGAGAATATAGATGAGTTTTGTTGAGCCAAGCTCAATGGGAAGATGTCCTCATATTAAAGGCCTACTGAAAGAAAAACAGTTAGGACTGGTTTGTTGCAAAAGTAACTATACTAGAGGTATACTGTCACAAATAATCACATAAGTTACTGCATTTTTATTTGGCAAGGCAAAATTGCTCTTTGGATGACAAGAAAGAATAAGGTTCTTTAAAGTGGTGGGCTAGACCCAATAAGCAGCCCTGTCAAATACACCTCGGTGAAACTGCAAAACATATCTTTGGCTCTTAATAGCCAAACTTTCAGTTATACGGAGCTTCTAGGCCAGTGTGTCTTAAAAGAAAGTAGCAGTTGTGTGTGTGCAGTGACGGCAGTGTTTAGTTTGTTATGCTCGTCACAGCCACCCCAATGTCCCCTGCTTCCCTAACTGCCATCACACAAGTGTGGGGTGGTAATTGATTCTCCTCATGCCATTAGTCTTTGAGACACAGATACACCAACAGAGGAGGGGTGCTTTGACTTAGAGCCGAGCACTATGCGCATTTCACACACACAATACAAAAGTAACAAACAAACACACAGACATTTCTCGTGTCCACCAAAGTCAAGGAAATAAAGGGCAAACAAAAAGTGCATTCATGCAAAATAAACACACATCCTTATGAAATTTCTAACATTTACATGATCAAAGGATGTTTTCGTAATATGAGGCTGAACATCAGACATCACTTTTGGTTGCATGTACTTGTCCATTAAACATACTTGTTTGAACAAATCTGCAATAATTCTACAATAAAACAGCCTTCCTAACATTTGAATTACTATGAATGTAATCTCACATGTTAACTGACGATGTTTCGCCTGATTCGCCTGATCTAGTAACGTCTTGTCTGGGTTTGGCATATAAGTAAACTAGGGATTTTCTGGGTTTAGAGTATGTGTGCACATCCCTACAATCTGTTCTAGTCAGCTTAGATGTATGAATATGGTATGTGAAAATCACAAGACTCTGCAGAATGATGGTTACCATAGACACGACATGCTGGTTCATCATGGCCAAGGTCATTGCTAATATGATTTAGCTAAATTGAGAACTCTGCACAGTTGCTCATTTTAAATTATTTTTAGGAACCTGTTGAAGAACAATGCTGTGTATTAAAATAATAGACGTCTATTATTGTATATTGTTATCTGATAAATAATTTAGTCTTTTAAATGTCTTTTATAATAAAAGACAACTGTAAGTAACATGTTTTATATAGATTTCTCCAAAAGTGTAAATACTTTCACTTATCAAAAAATTGCTCAGATTTAAGCATCTCAAGCAACCCAAAGTAGCCACATCTACTTAACCAATGGCATGAGTCAAGGGTGGTACTATGGTGCTTTTGTCAACCAATGGAAGACAGTTTAGGGTGTCTGGATACATGGTACTTATTTTTGCAATTCCTCAGGATGTTGCTTGGAAAAACTATATAAATTAATGTTTACTAAAAATACTCTGCCCTCCAAAAGTTTGGAAACACCCCTGGCAATGTGTGGTTTTGGACGATATCAGCATAAATCCTTATCATTTTTTGGTGCAAATACATAGTAACTTGACATTATCATTGAAGACTAGCAATAATAATTTATTCTGTCTTTCATGGAATGGCCTCCCCAATCACCCGACCTCAACCCAATTGAGCGACTATGGGAGGAACTGGACTGTGATGTCCGTAAGAAGTGTCCAACCAGTGTGAATCATCTTTGGGCAAACCTTCAGGAGGCTTGGAGTAATATATCAAGTCAATGTTTGAATAAACTGACATGTGTTGTCCCTTATCAGTGCAAAATTATCACAAATTAAAAAGGATTCATGCTAATATTGTCCAAAACCCCACTTTTCTAGGGTGTTTCCAAACTTTTGGAGGGCAGTGTACATGGATACTTTTGTTGTAGTCATTGCATCTAGCAGCAGAGGCTAATTGGATTATGCTAACCAGGAAAACCTTTTTTAAGCAGGAAAACTCCTTGTAGAGAAGGGACCCACTTCCTTTGAGGTTATTAAAGTTTGTAGGGCTCATAAGACATTTCTGTAACCAGAGGAGATGACACAGAGCGTGTTATGCCCATCCTTACCACCAGCATCCTTACAATCAGTCATTAACATCTCTGTTTCCATGACGACACATTGTCATTAGCGCAACCGCTTGTACAGTTATTGTTATCACTATAACAATTAGTGGTACAATCTCTGTGACTATAGCAGCCGTTGTGACGGCAGACCTCTATTGTATCATCATACAAAATTTCTAGTTTGCATGTGAAGTCCTTCACACATTCTTGCATAGATTACTTAAAGTTTCCTGTTAATTGGGGCCGCTATTTTTTTCTTTATCTGTTTTTTTTTGGCTGTTGACTAACGTGAGCGTGGTCCTCAATTGCCAGCATCTCTAGGTCAGCTAAGCAAGACTCCAGAGAGCTGCTAATAAGAAACTTCTCTCCTGTTGCTGCCCGGAAAAATGAGTGCAAGAACATAGTGAAAATAAAAAGCTTATGTAAGCTTGTGGTAAACTGTTAAATACTAAGCACCTTTTTGTCTTTGGGGAACTGCCACTTGATTTAATAGGCCTCATTAAAAGTGGATATCACATGTAGAGCCTCTCCCAGCTTGACACACACATATGCATACACTTCTTTACAGAACTAGAAGTGTGAAAGTGAAGTGAAAGTGACCTATTCGTCAGAATATGGTAACCCATACCTGAAATGTGACCTCTGCATTTAACCCATCACTGGTGAGGAGTGAACACACACACTGCAAGTCGTGAACACACACACACCCGGAGCAGTGGGCAGCACGTTACTGCGCCCAGGGAGCAATTGGGGGTTAGGTGCTTTGCTCAAGGGATCTTGCATGGAGAACATGAGGGTAACATAATAAGAGTCTAGGAGAGACAAGATTAGTCCCTGTGAACATTATAAACATGTAAGATCTTAATTAGATGGATGGTTGATATTAACGGTTCAAGGCTTAAAATTCTGAGCACAGATTTCATCTTCTCAAACTCAGCCCCGCAATGCCAAACATTTAGGCTGTAGATGGATAAAAAGTGACAGTGATGAGTGCTGCATTACACAAAGTTACTTAAAACAATTTTTACTCCCAGTGGCCAGAAAAAAGGCAAAGTACATTGTATGCACAGTGTCTCATCATTACATTTAGGCATTTGGCAGATGCTTTTATCCAAAGCGACTTACATTGCATTATACTACACATTGATCACTATACATTAAGTATGTGCAATC
>JAZGTI010007709.1:0-21237 GCA_036877585.1 Botia kubotai
AAGGGGGCCCAAAGTCACACTCTGAATAAGGGAGCTTGTGTCTTCAACAAAGTCAGCTCTTAGCCTCACATTTGGGATATATTAAGGTCATTAGATCATTATCCTAAACTCTGCACACACAATTGAAATCCTTACCCTTATTTAGGTGGTCAAATATAGTCCCTTTCTAAAATTCATTAATTTAAATTAATTTGGATGTTGAATTTATGCTTATACTTAAAAAACCCCACATGTATTTAAATGAAAGATTTCACAAATTAATTTATTTTCTATCTTCCTTTTAATAAAATATAGACATGAGGCGATAATAAAGTCTTACCTGTCAGTTCCAGTTTTTGCTCTGATGTCAAAATATTCATTCATAGGCGAACAGGTACATCCATGCCAGACATCCAGTCAAAAAAGCATATTTTCCATGTCAAGGAGGTGGACAAAGATAAACTATTGGTCTATTCCTCTTCTCTTAATGGAACTTACATCCCTCTGTTTGGTATTTATAAGCGGAGTTGGGATGTGGGAGGTCTATCAGTGTTTTGAACCCAAAGGAAACAGAAGGGAAGTGCCATACATCCTACTGGTGATGACGTCCCTCCCCAATCATTTAAAAAAAACATTTGTGTCTGTTTAAGTGTGAGTTGTGAGTGTGTATGTAAAAAAGGGAGTTTGGGGGGGGGGTTTGGTGTTGATAAAAAATTCTATGATCTGTCAAGGGTGGGCCATGTTCCTTGTGTGACTCTGCGTCCGAGTGCGTGCTTGCACCCGTACATGCTGACTAGTTCAGGTGCGATCGAACACTCTAGACAGAACAATGTGATCTGTGCATGACGTGACCTTATCCTCTCAGTACAGAATGTCTAGATATGCCCAGTTTTATCCTCAGAACATGAGCCATCTCTGTAATACAGGAGTAAGCCTGTACTGACTCAAGTTGATCTGTCTGAAGTGAGTGGTTGGTAATGATTTTAGCATTGAGAGTCACTTATCTTTTTTGAGAAATACTCATTTTAGTTTGTAAGGTGTTGCATAGTTCAGATCCTCTGATACTTGCCTCCATGGTAAAACCTCAATTTATCTGTGTCCATTTCACTAAGAGTTTTTTATTATTATGTCTATTATGTATGTTTAAGTATTAATAAGGCATAGAAAGATCTGTGTGTGTGTGTGTGTGTGTGTGTACTTCTTACTAAGCATTCAGATCTCAGAACATTTGTTCCTCACAATAAGATTTGTTCAATCTATTACAATGGTGCAATAAAACCTGTTGTTCTGTACTCTTTACAATGATAATCTTTCAGGGCTCTGGAGTTAATTCACATATGTGATTTCAATCTGTAATGCCGGCTCATTCTTTATGAACAACATTGTCTAAGATTCTTCTTTCTATATAAAAAAAACTCATTTCATTTTGGCGTTTGGCCATGAGATGAGATGTATATTTTGTTCAGACATGAAAAGAGGAATTTAATGATATGTGGAATAAAAAGTCATCTTTTGCTGTTGTAATACATTGTACTTAACCCCATCATGCAGCATGTCACTTTAAAAAAGTTATTCACCGTCTGGTGTAATATTATTGTGTTTCCTTTGTTGTTGTTTATTTTTGTTTATAAAACAATATTTAACTCCCTCCAGCTATCGCAGTTAGATGACTAATAGTTATGATGTCACCTGTACAGCATGTATCAGCAAAAGATGTGGCTCCCGTGCTGACTCAATGTAACATTTTCCCTCTAGTGGTCATTTTATGCATCTCTATACTTCTTTGTCATGTTTGGTGATTGGTATGAGCCAAAAATAGTATCTTAAAATTGTGAAATGTAAGGCAGACTATACGCCAATATTGCAGCGTTAAAACTAAACAAAGGTGCAGTTCCAACGATATCTTACTCCCACCTGAACTAAATGAACCTTGACCAGAGATAAAAGCGTTTCCACTGGCCTTTTTTACGCCCTCGGAACTTACCGCTCACGTATCACACGCTACAAACTACAACGCAACGTGGGAAAGTTATTCATAATGAAAGCGTTGTATACGCTCTGCGGCGATTTATTTATATACTACATTTGTAAATGATTGTTGTCGTCGTTTTGTCGTCAGACCAGCTTTTACTTTTATTATTCTGCGATAATCTGTCTCTTCCCTCCTCAGGCGATGTATCTACTTTTTACTCTTCAGTTGACACCCGGGCTGTGTTTAAAATCGAGCGAACTTCGTTACTATAGGCAGCATTTTGGCACCGTGGTTGCGTTTCTAATCATCTGAGTGGTAGGGCACCTGACGCGCTGCCCTAAAAGATTGTTTGAGTCCCTGCTGCCCAAAATGCTGTCTATGTAGACGAGTAGGTAGATTTTGAGACAGAGCCCATATCTCTGTTCCGTAATATGAACCTAAGCTGTATGCTGCTTCTGTCATTACTGCCGTTATGGATCTAAAAAGTGAGCTGCTGAAATCCATCTGGTACGCATTTATCTCTCTGGATGCGGAACAGTGCGGAAAAGTGTCCAAGTCGCAACTTAAGGTCAGATTACCTGTATACCTTTGATCTGACTTGAGTTGTTTGTGTTCAAGATTTTTACATCATTTCACATTATATCTCTATCTCTAACAATCTTCAAGACACTTTTCAAAAACACTGTTATTGTTTTTCATTATTTATATTTGTGTTACTGTAGATGTCACATTGTTTATGATAGAATAAACCCATGTTCCTATAAGAAACAATATTGTTAAAATATTACAAATCAGTCATTTTAAAAACAC
Source organism: Botia kubotai (assembly GCA_036877585.1). Classification (NCBI taxonomy): domain Eukaryota; kingdom Metazoa; phylum Chordata; class Actinopteri; order Cypriniformes; family Botiidae; genus Botia; species Botia kubotai. The sequence goes on from JAZGTI010007709.1 coordinate 2,762, forward strand.
ACACTCATTCAGTCGTAAATTGTCTAGATCTGTTTAATGCATATTGCTTTTTGCTGGTTGTTTATTGGTTATTCATGAGGGAATATAAGGGTATTACTAGTCATTGCGTTTGGATGTAAATACCAAAGAACAAAGTCAGTACGCAGATAGCTTTGACAGTCTTTCTCATGTTTAAACACGTCTCAGATTGGCCCTTTAACGTTAACAGACACAGGTACAAACATGTTAGGCGTGATGCTAATTTATTCCCACTTTCTGCAAATTCTCCTGTCACATTACTGTATCAACGTGTATAAATATTTTTAGGTTATTGCACATTACATTATACAAGTAAGTCACAATGGCCATTGCATGTCATATGACACAAAGCAAAGTCCTATGACAGCATCAGTAAACCAGCTTTTGTATCCCGTTCATTTTTATTGGCATTATGCATTGACTTTAATAAGGAAAGTTCACTACTTAGTGAGCATCTGGACTACACACAGTGTGATGAAAGATAACTGGAAGTTCAATCATTTTTGATACGCTATGCTGCACTTTCTCATCTTATGAAGCAAAGGACACATTTTTTTTCATTATGAGGACTTCGAAAATTTCAAACTTTGGTCCTCTTAAGTAACCAGTACACACACATTGTGTGCTTCTGCTAAGGCACAAAATTGACATGTCACAAAAAAAGTGACATGTTGTTTGATCACACTTATAGTGATGTTAACACTCTGTTTGTCATCCTCACAAACCTCAAAAAGCTGCAATAAAACAATAGAAATCGCTAGAAGGTCCTCAAATACAGATAACCTGTTCACCATAATCACTTTGTCCATGTCTATAATCTGAACATTATTTCAATAATCAGTTTTCCTCAGTGTGTAGTTAAAACTATGTTTAAACTGAAGAATAAAACGTTTTTTATAAGCTGTAAAAAAGCGAGTGAGTATAATGAATTTGGTTCATAAATTTGTTTTTATTACAAAATGTGTGTCCTTTTTATTATATAGGGAACATTTTGTAAAGGAATAAGACACTGCTTTACATCATTCATCCCAACGCCTTTTAGCAGTGACTGTTTTCACAATGTAATATAACCTAACTAAATGTGTGTGTGTGTGTCCTACAGGTTCTCTCACATAATCTCTATACAGCTCTGAATATTCCTCATGATCCTGTGGCATTAGAGGAACACTTCAAAGACAGCAACAATGGGCCAGTGTCCAACCAAGGCTACATGCCCTACCTCAACCAATACATCCTGGCAAAGGTCTTAAAACTGCAAATTCACTCAGAATGCCATTTAGACATCAGCATGTGCCTACTGGCATAACCAGCGACTGTGTTTGTTAAAATAAAATGATGTATTGCACATGTAATTGAAAATGTTTTTTGAAGGCCACAGAGGGGACCTTCAACAAGGAAATCTTTGATGAGTTGTGCTGGACGATGACTTCAAAGAAGAATTGCAAACCCGGCATTCAGCAGGGCCTGTGCTCACAGAGAGACTGTTTCAAACTCTTCTGCCTGTTCAACCTGCTTTCTGAAGACAGTTATCCATTAGTCATCATTCAACCGGAGGTGACTGACAGAAAACAAGAGGCATCAAATGGTTACAAAAAATAACCCTAGATGAAATGATACACTCATAACCAGACTCATGGCTGACTAAATATCCTGAGAACCAAAATAATATAGATACCCCAAACAGACTAAAGCATTAAGAGAGTTTAATGTATTTAAATATTGAAAACTAAATGTTTGTTAACCTTTATTCTAATGAATCAAATATCTCTTTGTTTCTTGATAAAAGTGTTTGTGTGACACTTAAGTGAGGGTGTTTTAAACAGGATTGTGAAGTTGAGAATCATACTATTTATTATTTAGTGTTGGTGTGGAGCTACAGCATGGTGTTGCTTTTCTCAAATGCAGCCGTGTTAAGGAAGGAAGTGACACGGCAATTGGAACGTTCCTATGATAACGCTCACCAAAATAGATTTTTATCAAGCAATCTCATTTGAGGCTATGTTGTAACTTGTATTTTTTTGTCAAAACACCATATTCGTCTATATTCTCTCTACTTCTTACCCTAATTCTGTTTTTCGTCAACATCATAAGATCTTTTCAATGTTAATACATCATACCAGAATTTGATGTGTTATCTTTACGCTGATTTGAAAATGACTTTATTACAGTGATGAGAAGCTAATGACTATAACCACTAAAGAGAATTACAAAATATTTAAAAATAAAACGGATGCATGACAGCAATAAAGATGTGTGAGGAATGTGCCAAAATCATCAAAATGTTACAATAGTAAAACTGTTTTGCTTTCTATTGGGCAGCATTTAATTACTTATGAATGGACATGAGATTCAACTGTTTATCATAACCAAGCTTTAACATTGTGTTTTCTCTCACAGTTCCTTTGTATGTAAAGTGCAAACAAAAAACATTGTTTATCTTAATCTTTTTGTTCAGTTGGAGTACCTGCTAAAAAAAATCACTTGTGCAATGAGCCAGGAGTGGGACGGGACGTTACTGGATGAACTTCTGTCCCAAAATCGTGCTCTTCAGGTGGGCATGTCTGTGTGGGAGCTCCTGGAGCATCTGAGTGCAGGCCGGCTTGTGCATGTAGAGAGTAAAGAGGCTTTCAGTCTGGCTGTGGATGATGTTTTCATGGAGATGTATCACAACATCATCAAGAAGGTGATTAAAGCTCTTCTTTAGCTGTCTGTCTGTCTGTGTGTCTGTCTGTCCCATCCATCCACAGAATACTGTGTCCTTCACTTCCAGTCACAACCATTGAATAAGGGTTTCCTCTTAATTTATGTGTTTTATCTTCCCACTTCACTTGTCTTCTATGTGTCTTATCTATCAGGGCTACCTGGTAAAGAAGGGGCATGTTCGCAGGAACTGGCAGGAGCGTTGGTTTGTTCTGAAACCCAGTAGCTTGACATATTACGCCTGTGAGGACCTGAAGGAAAAGAAAGGAGAGATTCCACTGGAGGAGAGCAGTGTGGTGGAGGTAGATCTTTGTTGCCTTTATCGCAGTGTAAATTAAATTACTTTATTAAACCCTTAATGTATTAGGCCTAAAAAAAACTGGCTTTCTGTCTCCTTTCTGTCATCAAATTCAGACTCTCCCCGATAGGGAAGGGCGACGCTGTCTGTTCTGTGTGAAAACCGCCGTCAGGACCTACGAGATGAGTGCTTCAGATCTGAAGCAGCGAGTAGACTGGATTCAGGGTGAGGGTCTTGTTCTGGCTGTGCTACATATGCAGTACATTTGGCAGATTCATGAGCCCCTTTTTGTTATTTAGACTTATCAATTGGAATTAGATATTAAAGATATAATACGCTCAAATATAAAAATGTTGTCATAATTTACTCAACTAACATATATGGCCGTCTTGATACATGAAAGGTGAATTTATAGTAAAAAAGTAAGTAAATGAATTAAAAGCACAATAAAAGTGGGTCATACATTTTATGCATTTACTGTTTCTGAAGTACATACTGATATAAAGGTTTTGAATTGATATGAGAATTTTTATTTTTGTGAGAGCTCTTCCTTCAAAGGATGTGGTCTTGGGTTGTTTTTCAGCTATACAGACGGCGTATAGACTGAGGGCGGAGGGGAAGAGCTCTCTGCATCAGGAGCTGAAACTGAGCAGACGCAAGCAGAGAGAGACCCTTCAAAGAAGCCATAGCAACCAGAGCAGCCACAGTGAACCCATAGCAGATGAGAAGCCACAATCTGCTCTGGAACAGCAGGGGGAGACAGAGAGTTTAGAACAACACATTGAGAGCATCATTCAAGTAACTGAAAGAAGGAATAAGACAAAGTGACTAGTTGTGTCCCAATGCAGAGGCTGTATCTTCTGTCTGTTAATGTCCATTAAGATTGAAACAAACATTGTAAAACGATACATTTACATTTATGCATTTGGCAGACGCTTTTATCCAAAGCGACTTACATTGCATTATACTATACATTGATCACTATACATCGAGTATGTGCAATCCCTGGGATCAAACCCATGACCTTGGCGTTGTTAACGCCATGCTCTAACCACTGAGCTACAGGAAAGCTACGTAGGATAGATACGATCTAACCTATGAAGGATTTCCTGTTTGCATTGCCAGATATACCCGCCCACCACTCTTGTCACCTAGCAAATGTGTGACAGCTGTCATCAGGACACAGCAGAGACATTTCTGAGTGAGTTAGATCACAAAGCTTATATTTAAACGTGTAATCAACGGCTGCCACTATAGCTGTCACTGGCATGCCATTAATTTTGGGAAAGGCTGGGCTGTGAAGGATCCACTTATCCTTTGTGGCCCAAGGATAGAAGGATGAATTTCTAGGCCACATTTAAGGAGGCTTAGAAATGGGACAGCCGCTGGGACGCATTTGGTCTTGGAATGCAGCCTTCGAAGGACGCAGCCTCTGAATTGGTTAAACAGTAGTATACAGTAAATACTGCACAGTATGTAGTATTCTATTTTGAACAAAGTCTGTTATGTTATTAAAAATTGTAGAGTATACATGAGAGTGCATGTTTGTTTGTCCAGAAACAGAGAGAGGTGGAGGCGAAGCACAAGGAGGAAGAAAAGCAAGAACGAGAACAGCAGCAGGCAGTAGAGCAAGATCTGAGAAGACAACTGCAAGAAGCCAATGAGGTGAGACACAAAGACCTCTGCCATCTTGTTTCATTATTTCACTTTATTAACTGGACCAAGGCTACACAACAAAATGGGAGGTCACTTTTGCGCTCTGTTAACTATTGTTGGTTCTGTAGGCCAGGGAGAACATGGGAACTATGCTGGTGGAGATGGGGAAGGAAGTCCAGCAGCAGAAGAAGAGAATCCATGAGTTGGAGCTCACGCAACAAAAACTGGAAGAAGCTCTCAATGCTCAGATTCACGCGCGGCTGGAGGAAGACAGAGTCCGACATGAACTAGAGAGGTAATCACTGTCTCTTTTTCTCATTTTAGGATGGTAAATATGGTCTCACTGCAGTTCTCTTTTATACCCACAGGCAACTCGCAGAGGAGCAGAAGAAACTTGCTGAGCTTTTGCTTCGTCAAGGACAGATGGAAACTCTGGTGGTGAGGAGTCAGGAGGAGGTTCCACCCCATGACTCCGCCTCCACCTCAACACCACCTAGCAATCAGCAGCCAGACAGCAGTCGACGCACAGAGGTTGGAGGCAATGAAAGAGTACAGTTGAAATCAATAAATAAAAACCTTTTGTAACATTTTGCAACATTTCCTATTTGTAAAGTTTCTTAAAAAAACAATTGTCATTATTTAGTTCAACATAATAATTTTCCAACCTCTTGCTAGAGTAAATTATATAAATTATGTAAATTATGACAGTAAATTGTAAATTGATAGTAAATTGACACAAAAAGTATATCTTTAATTTTTTATATTCCTTGATGTCCCCTTTAAATACACACAGAGACACATTCTCATAGTGAATCTAACTCTATCTCTTCTACCTTTTTCTATACAGAAGGAGCAGAAGGAGCTGGGGACTCAATCTACTGACACCCTAATGTTAAAACAATGGAAAATACAGCTAAACCATCTCATGAAGCCTATCATGCCAGGAGGTAAAACTCTCAATCACACATGATTTATCTATATCTACAAAATCACAAACAACATATTTAATTGCTTTTCTGCTTGTTTACAGACAAAGTTGAGCACCTGCCAGTGAAGGTCAGCTGTCCCAGACAGGGTCAGGCGCTTACCAGCACCGAATTCATTGCTAAAGTTCAACCAGGCATTTCCCCTGAAAAAATATCACCACTCCACGAACAGGAGGAATAGAGTTTCTATATGTGCTCAGAACCAATAGAAAGTGCCTGTTTTGTACAGCTGGAGTTTACTGTGTGGTTGTTGTTGGTTTGTACTGCAGTGGAATCCCAAAGGACAAGCCTCATATTGTCTATGTACATAGGGGTCTTGCTAGATACCTTTATTTTTATTTTATAATATGTATTATGCATAATGTGAACAGGAAGAATTGTTTGAAGAGACATTTGTGATATTAATGCCAGCAGGCAGAAATTATTCCCAATAATGCTTTAATATATTTTTACATGGTTTAAATAATGTTCTTCATTCATAATCGTCAACACTGGTGTAATTCTGTGTGTGACCAATAGAGGGGGCTGGAGTTTCACAATTCGTGGGTCCAAAACTAACCGCACATATATCTATAATGTCCTGGCTTTTCTAACCGTAATCCTATAGATCTCAGGTACAGAAAAGTTAGAATCACTCATTTAAAAAGTCTAGAATCCAGTCATCACTTTCTTTTGTGTTGCAAATATTTTTTTTGAGAAAGGGATGCCCCCTTTTTGCGCTAATAAGCAAAAGTAATCATACAGTCTATTTTTAGATCCGTTGAGACCAGCTAGAAGGTACAGTTGAGTTTGTGGTTTTGAGCTTCTGTTCAAAATGAATAATGATCTTCTCTGTTAGTTTTGGGTGGTTTTCAACAGACTGACTAAACTATATTTTTGAAGAAAAGTTGTGGCAGTGATTTTCCAGATACAGATCTTTCCTCCTTCTGGTTTGGAGTGTCTACCTGTGTGTCTAGAGGGTCAAGTTTGTGGCGGGAAAAATTGTGTTGTCAGGTCCATTGATCAGAAAGGATAAAATGGGATACTAATTCCCTTACTTTAATACTTATATAATAGTGACAAATATTGATATGGCATATTACAGTTTACTTTGAATAATATGTGTGTTTCAATTGCCCAGTATTTTTTTAAAAGACAGTTGAAGAAATTCACTGAAATTCAGTCTTAGTGACATAATCATCAATCATCATCAATTTGTATTAAGAGAAAACTTAATATGGGAAAAAAACAAAAAACATGTATGCAAGATAACCAACTGTTAGGTTGTGAAATATGATGGATTAAGATATTTTGTTGCCCCTCTAAATAAAAAAAGAAGTAAACATGGCTGCTATTTTCTTTTTTGGGTCAGATGAGATACCAGACCATCTATAAGAATAAAATGACCAAGAATTAGGAGAAAAGCCAAATGTCAGAGGAAGTGTATTAGTTGCTCTGATCATTTCTATAGTTCTGTTATATGATTAGAAATTGATTTATTTATGTACATCATAAAATGATGAAAAATATTTCCTGTTCACCAGTATCAAAATTTCAAACTCGTGTAACCGTCATACAGTAGATGCCTACAGAGTGTAACCATGTGTGGATATATTATAATATATCTCCTGCAGGGTTGTCAGCGTAAAAGCAGTACTTTACCGCACCCGGTCGTTTCCCATGAGGACGTTTTTAATGAGAACCATATTAGAGAAACACATCCATAACGTTTCTGCAAACATGTAACTGCCACAGAAAAGTGATCATTGATTTAGCACGTATTTATTAGCTTAATCCACTCAAGGACACCAGATATGGTTGGAGCAGTAAGGGAATATTTTCAGCTGGTGCTGTAAGCCATTAAGTGCACTAGATGCTTTCATTTGGCTTCTGTGTCACATGATCAATGACTGTTTTAGGGTTTGGTATAGCAGCACGGCCCCATTTATGTATTAACAGTGGGTCCACCCTTAGCCAGAGGATATATGCCTGATACGAAACCACCTGTAATTATGTTCTGCATGCACAACCAACTTCCTTTAGTGCATTTCCTAGGCCAGGAGAAACATGAGATGAACCACAGAATAGAAAGCCAACGACCCAAAATACTCGGGCATTTATGAGGATTTAAAGGGGAACTCTGGTCTTTTGTTGTTTCAGCTGGAACACTTGTCCCCACAGCTTGCTTGTTTATGAAAAATTGCCACGATTGATGTCGAAGTCCTTTGAACATTTAATTCAGACGAGTCGTGTCAGATGGTCTGTTTATAATGATTCGGATGATCTCATTCCTCAACTAGAACATCAGGAGAGTTACATCATGTAATGTTTAGGCATTATTACAAACATTTGTTTGTACTGTAAGATCAGATGCAGTCAATTTAACCTTAACAAAGTGTCTTGGAGAATGAAATAAAACTGAGATCAAATCAAAACTCTCTTCATTTATTAGTATTACTTTGGATCTAGTCAGTGAATATTTAATTATGCTGTTCCGGCACAGTGACACAGTTAACATGCTTTATTAAATGCTGGTGGGGAATGGGCCTACAAAGCAGAATGCAATTATTTCTTCTACAGTTGTTTAAACATTGAGATACTCATTTATAAAAAAAACAATTTTTAACGTGTCATTGTATTGGATGTCTTTTTTGGAATTGTAATTTACAGTGTAAATTGAGATGACATATTATCTAAGGGTTGACTAATTTAAGTATTCCCTTTTTTTTAGACACACTTCATGTCAGAAACTTTTAACATGTTCAGTAATTAATTTAGGTTTGATAGCAACTGGAGAAGTGTTGTAAGTGTTAATTAACATTAACAGATTAAACACATTAATCAAATGTATTACACATTACACACATTCTTTTAAATATGTGTGGGTCCTATAGCGCATTTCAAGTTTGATAAATTTTTCTTGTCATTCAAAAAATTTTAAATAACATCAACAACCACTCATTTATAGTTTAAACATTGATTTAAACAACTAATGCTTTAATTTCTGGATTATGGTATGTACATTATGATCTTATACGTACAGGTTTACGAGGGTTTTACCTGCTTTTATTTTGAAATCCTGTGAGCTTTTATTTTAAAAACTCGTGGTGCCGGTAGGCGGAAGTCTTTCTGCATGTGTGTTGACAGCGTCTTGCAGCGAGATCATGCAGAACATAAACCCCGCGCTCCGTGAAATATGCACAGAAAAACTGACGAACACGCATCTCACAACTTTACAAACTGTGACGAAAGCTTTACGGGATGAGGAGTTCAGGTACGACACACTTTTAAATGTTAACAGGAAATAGAAGTGGCGTTGTTTGTTAATGTGTTTCTGTTTACATGAGACACGTGTTAAGATGACAAGACGGTGTGTATGTTTAAAATGACGCGCAGGTGCTTATTACAAACACATCACTGCAGGCCAACAGTTCAGTTTTTACAATGATCCTGTATACTGTTAACCTGTTTATTACATTGAATTTATTTACTTTGCAGACCAATTTGTTCTGTTTTTGTTGCAGGCTCACTGTCGATGAAGATGTTATTAAAAACCTTCATGCAGTGCTGTCAAGACTATGTGTGGAGATTCAGAGTTTGAGTGACGTAGTTGATGCACAGGAGGAAAGTGTGTCACTGTGCCTTAAGCTCACTGCAGAGTGTTTCAGAGCACATAGAAATGCATGTGTGCAGTGCACTCCTAATCAATGCAGCCTAAGGTATTATACAGTATTACCACATATACAACGGTATTAACATGCAGTCCCATCAACCACATGTCCTCTCCCCAAAAACTTGTTAACAAACCCAAACAACCAAAGACACTGACAAACAGAGAGTGTTTCAGATTTAGAAGTTTTGTAATGTACAAGGGTGTACATTGATACATTTTACTGTATAGAGAAACTGTCACAAAGACAGATGTGAATTCACAGCCCAGCTATATTGGTGCTATGTGACAGATAATAGTAAGGTTTAATGTGAGGTATTCAAATAAAAATGTGGTCTTTTATATTTACAGAGAGCTGGGGTCTATCAAGCTGTCTGTGGAGATTTTGGGCAAACTCCTCAAGCTCTCATCAGTAGAGTCAAATGACATTTATGATGGTGAGTTTTTGCTGAAGGTCACATCTCTACTAGAAGGATGTTTGGTTTGGGAGGCAGAGGAACAGACATATAAATCAATGTGCTGCTTTCTCCTTTGGCAGCAATGCGATGTGGTATTCAGTTTCTTGGTAACATCGCCGTTGGAAACCAGCTCTGTAAAGATGACATCTGGAATCTTGGTTTTCCGCACATCTTTCGGTGAGTGAATTTATCACCACAATTGCATTTTTCGTTGTCAGTCAAAAGTCCATTGACATTTGCTCTTGTGAAATGATAAAGTCATTTATCTGTAGTGCTGTATTCCTCTCCTCTGAAAGGGACATGCTGGATCTTACAGATGAGAAAGCTGTTTCGTACACATGTATGGTGCTTCACACTTGTCTTGATGAACGCAAGACAGATGAGCTAGCTCAAGATACACAGCAGCTGAAAGTGTCTCTGAAGATCATAGACTTGTGCAGGACGTTGCCTGATGTGGACTGGACGTAAGTTTTGGAAAAGCAATGAGCATTGTCTGTCCACACTGTATGCAAATCTGAATGCATGACATGACAGTGACTGCCAATCAGGAGATATATCCGGTTTAATGTACAGTTACGAGAACAGTTTTTGGCCAATGAGAATTTACAGTGGGCGGAGCACCAGGCCCAGCACTAAACAGTTGTGAACAAATCATCCTGCCACTTATTGCAGTCAGAACTGGTTCGACAAAACCTCAGATTTGTACAAAGTAACTTGATGCTTTCTCATGTTGCATCTGGTTAGGACACATTGTTAAAGACATCATTAAAAACACTGTAATGTATATTGTATTAACATATTACATGTTTTACAGGGTCTTGATTGCCACACAACATTTCCTTAAATCATCAGAGCTCATTAAAAAGATGTATGCGGAAATGACAGATGAAGAAAGGTAAAAATAACTCCCTAATGTCTCAACACAGAAAGGTGAATTTCAGCCTGTATGGTGGGCAGAAGTAGAGATGGTCTGCATCTGGTAGCTGCCCATGTAGAATGCATTTTAAGGGATCATAGACGTGTGGTGGATATGAAGGATGCTACAAAAAAAGAAAACCTAATCTTTTCAAAAAACAAATTTTGACCAGATTCTTAGGCAAATTGCATGTAATCTAACTCCCATCATGCATTGCAATGAGCTCAGGATAAATTTTCATCCAACATGTAGGGTGCCATAAAGGATAAGATCCTAGAAGGCTCATCTACGCCTATCCCTTCCCCTAAATGCCTGTTTAAATCATATACTGTAGACATTAAGACAGATCACTAGAGTTGGAACAGAGCGTCCCTCTTTTTTTAGCACAGTAAAATATAATTATGTGGAAACACTGGGCTCAGAGGAACTAATTCAAACGTGTTTATAGGTGTTGTTTTTTATGATGAACAGGCTCACACTATTAGAGCTGATATTAGCACATCTTGATGTTGGTGAGGAGGAGAAAGACTCTTTAATACCTCTGAGTCTAGCTGAGTTTCTGGCCTTCTGCTTCACTGATCGCTGCAGAGCTGTTCTTAGCCTGACCTCGGAGTCATCATCTGAGGACCAGGTCAGCTTTTATTTATCATCTTTATGTTGATGCATTTTGCAGATGTAATTACACAAAATGACTTGCAGTGCATTCAGTGTACTGTGTACATTTTACAAATATGTTCCCTAGGATTTAAACCCATGACCTTTTGAATGTTAACACAAAGCTCTACCAATTGAGTTATAGCAATATGCTGTATTTGTTTGTTGTGTAAAGGCGGCTGTGGTTGTGGTCAGACTTCTGGACATTCTTTGTGAGATGACCTCCGACCGGAAGAAGTTCATGAGTCTACAGGATCACTCTCACCTTCTGAGCACAACAGTTGGTAAATGTAGCATGTTGGCGTAACGCTTTTGCTTTTGTTGGCGAGAAAAGTCTTAATGTGTTCTTAATGTGAACACCCAAAATCCATGGGAAATGATCAAGCCTTTGCCATGAATTTGAGATACAAAATATTTGTTTTTTTGTACAAATGCTCACCCTGTAAAAATTCCTCATCCTTCATACTATATTTTGCAGACTATTAACTAAACCAAAAATCTACCACAGGCCCCTGTTGAATCCCTCCCACCTTTCCTATTTAAAACACCCCCAACAGGTCACAGCTGACTGCAGAAAGACACCATCTACATTCTTTAAAGACTTTCCTGTCATTGTGATGTCACACCGTAAACATCATTGTAATGCTAGCACACATTCTATGTCTCTCTAATCCTGTGTGAAATTTGTATATTCCATTTATCTTCTCCACAGATCTCTTGAAAGAAGTCCATTTACTGGGCAAAACGGGTATAAATGTGTTCACCGCAGCACACAACTTCTCCTTTACGAGGCCAGGGGGCGCCGATGACCACCCTGCCCACAGTTTCAAAGCTCATCTCATCCGACTTATTGGGAACTTGTGTCATGGCCACAGCGTCAACCAGAGCAAGGTACTGCACACCAAAGCTACTGAAAAAAAGGAAATCTTAGCAAGAACCTTGAATAGAAAAAAACACCAATGAAATTCTTTTAAAGTTTATTGATTGGCAAGAGCCATTGAAATAGTCAGTGAAATATTTTGTGAATTACTTGGAAACTTCCCTCTTGTGTTTTCTTTAACCTGTTTGATTGTGAATACATTTCTGGAAATAAATGATGAAATGGACAGTTTGCAGCCAAGTCCAGAAATCTGATCAGCGGATGGCACCAATCAGAAGTGATTTTTAAGAGATTTTTAACACATAAAGAGTGCTGTGGTTTAGAGCCCGGCTCGCTGTCTTGCTTTGTTGTTTGTGGAAGCTGCCTCCTTGAAAACTAATCAGGGGCTTAACGCCCGTAAATAAAGGCTTGAGAACCAATCTGAATTTCATGCTTGTATCATCTCAGTTCTTGGCCAAATCTTTTTCCACTTTGTTCCCTGTCTCCTTTCTTCTCTTAATGAATTCTCTTGTAAGCAGCCTCCTGTGATGGAGGGATTTTCATCCTTTCACGTTCTCTCCTTCAATCAGCAGAGAAGAGAATCCAGTACCAGCATCCTTAAATAGGGTCACGGCATACAGCTGAGAGGTCAAAGGTCGAAAAACAATAGCAAGTCTCCCACAGCCTGCAAACTCCATCAAACCATATCGTCTCTGTTACAAAACCTAGCGAGATCCCTTGATGGGAGCTTTATTTGCGCATGACATAACTGTGTAAAGAAGACAAGACTTAATTAATTAGTTTGTTTAGTACAATACTTACGCTTTGAATAAGCATACAAATATACAGCATGTACATTGAGACAAATAATTCGTTTAAGAATGCTATGGTGCTTTAGAGATGCGTTTATCTTCACGTTAATCATTTTAAATGTAGTTTTTCACTAAGATGAGTGCAGTGTATTATGGGATTGCCCTCTCCGCAATGCAGCCTTTTAATTAGGCCATAACTACAGGTAAATCACTGGTGTTTGAAACAGGGCAGCGGAAACGCAAAATCTCCATTTTTATTTTTACTACTTTACTCAATCAAAACTCAATGTTAGCTTGAAATTGTCAGGGCTCTGCGGCTTTTCTCTCCTTTTTTGTTTAGTGCTTTAAGTGCTTACACCAAACCGAGTGGATTAATGGCCAACCAACATACTTGGGGAAATGTATAGTTAGAAACTGCATGTGACAAAAACCAGCGCTAACCCACAGGACCGGTCCAAACCAAAGCTCAACCACATGGACACGGACCAAATTTTTGACCAAATTGCCTGGCTCATGAAGCCTATTTCCTGTATGATGCTAATGATTGTCATAATTGTTTTTGCCCATATGTCTCCTACAGGTAAGAGAACTGGATGGTATAGCTCTCATTCTGGACAACTGCAGCATCGACAGCAACAATCCTTGTATCCTTGGTCATGATTCTCTGGTAGTCATCCTCCAGTGGCGTAATGTCTTGATATCTTCTGGTACTAAAATGCTGCAAAAAATGCAAAAATATCGCTATCTAAAGTGTGGAAAGCATTGTAAAAGCTTCCATTACTAATGGAGGGTTTACCGCACTATTTGATGTTTGAATGATTGGTGGCTTGTTCGGAATTGAAAACTCAGTTTAAATGTTATTACAGCAAAACCAACGTCTTTCTGAACGGTTTCATGTCTCTCCGCTTAATAAGGCCACGACTAAATGAAAGGCATCCCCTGCCGAGAGAATCAGCCTCTGGGCTGACTCGAGACTATTTTCTAACCCTAATCTATTGGTCTTCTTGTGTGAAATAGCTAGTCGTCATAGTTTATTAAGCTAAATGTAGGTATCGCTTGTATGAGTAATTTTGTGGTGTCGGCGGAATTCCATTTTATGGATGTGCAACACTTTCTGGAAAACGAGAGTGACGTCCTGGGTGGGAAATCACCACTTCAATGAAATCGAGTGACATTTTGAATTTTTACAGTGTTGACCTGCAATCCTTCACGTCAGTCCCTTATGAAACGGTTCATTGGTAACATGATGGTCTGATCAATTGCAGCTGGGTTTCCAAAGTTTCCTAAATTGATGCTGGCACTGTTATTGCCCTAAAAAAACGCTCTCGTTCTCTAGTAAGTACTGCCGGTCTGTATTAGAGAAAACAGGGCACATTGCCAGCTTCCCTTTCACTAGGGATGAGCCACTAAGCTGAGCTTGTGTCCACCCAAATGCTGCTTCCTGGTGGTTCAGGGGGTTGTCATACCTGCTTTCTAGCCCTGGTAATGATAGCATTGCTGGTCACCTGGGAAATATGTAATTATTTATAAATAGTTATGTAATTCTATCACAAAATGTACGTTGGCCATGGTTTTTTTATTTACAAGAGTTAGAGCCTTTATTTTTTGCACTGTTTGCAAGCATTGGACGTTTTGCGTAACGCAGTATAAATTATACCTCAAATTTGTATGGCTTGTTAAGTTGTCCACAATCAATTGTCAAAATTATTGGTCCTGTTGAAAGATACAGTGTAAAACAGACTTACATTGAGTGTGAGACCCAAGAGACATCTAAGGATCAGAACTTTGTACATTTATGGGGGGTGGGCTTTTTTTGATTTAGGCAACCAATTGGAACACTCTAATACCTGCATAGCGTTGCCAATGGCAACCACCTACGGCACTCTGGTGTCATAGCAAGTTGTTTAGTCATAGCAAATGGTTTAGCTAGTTGCTTAGCCATTGAATAACAAGTACCACTGTTCAGTGTTCTTCAGAAAACATAGAAATCTAGTTTTTGTTTTCCTATCATTTTTCCTGAACATTTGCTCCAGTCATAAGCCAATGGGCTGTGTTTGCCATCCGGAACCTTCTGGAACACAACCCTGAGAATCAGAAGCTTGTACAAGGCCTTCGAAAACAAGGTGTGGCAGATGACACAATGCTCAGAGAGATGGGCTTCAGAGTGGAGGAAAGGGACGACAGTCTTCTTCTCAGGCCGTTGAAGAAAGATCCATAGTTGATTAAGCGGAACGAGGGGACGGCTATCCCAGGATTCCCTTCGCCCATCCCCTCACTCCTTTACTATGTTATCTTACACAGACGACCTAAAAATGCCCATAGAACACACTAGGGTCATTGAATTATCCAAGCATTGGTTGGGTGCACAACAGGCTGGTCTTTGCTTTTGTGTTGTCCACACAAGTGGAAATCAATCAGAGGAGCTTCTCTGAGAAGGTCCCATGCTGATATCTGTGATGCATTTAGTGGCCTTTGATTGCAGTCCCCCATGTGGTATTTAAATCCTATGAAACAAGCAGAACCATGTCTTCCTGGCTTTTCAGCCACTACAGAGACTCTGGTGACCAACGGGGGCAAGAGGTTAATCCCTAATTCGGTGCATTTTATGGAGACCTAGGCGTACAATAAACATACAATTCTCGATAGCCATGAGACTTTGCCTAAAGTTGTAATGGTTTATCTTACCTTAGTGGAGCAGAAAGCATGGACATCTCACAGTTATGATCGAATATTCTTTTTAACCAAACAATAACAGTGTATTCTCATGTAAGTTACAGTGTAAATGACACTTTACTGTGATGCATAATCTGATTGCTTTGCATGCTGTCCAACCTAATGTACACAGGAACTTATCACAGCAACATCTCATAGGCTGACCAGACATTAATCATGAATCCTCATCTCTCTCCCATACCCATTTTTGCCCTCGTACCCATCTTGTTCTCTGGGGCGTCATTTTTCCCAAATGAATCAGACCAGATATATTCACACACGGAATCACATCCCACCCATTCCATCCCGGAATGAGCTGAGTGGTCCATCCTTCCCTTAATACCCCTCTTTGGAGGCCTCTCTCCCAGCCACAT
Source organism: Botia kubotai (assembly GCA_036877585.1). Lineage (NCBI taxonomy): Eukaryota > Metazoa > Chordata > Actinopteri > Cypriniformes > Botiidae > Botia > Botia kubotai. Next base: position 18,854 of record JAZGTI010007709.1, read on the forward strand.
ATATTATCTGCCACATATTTTAAATGACAAAATGTTTGCGGGAAACAATCGGGGTTGACTTTTCTCTCAATCCGGGGTATAGTGTAGGGAGCTTACATAGTTCCGGTACCCAGCAGTTTAGACTGCTAACAAAACAGGTCCCATTTACTTCTGCTCCGATGGCTGCCTGCTATGCTTTTCACACACAGGAAAAAGACCAGAGGGGCAGAGAGCGTACAGCGGCCGAATAAATGAGGCAGGTCTGCAGCCTATTCAAACGCAGACCTAAGCAGCTCTGTGTCACTCTGAGATGAGCACTTCCAGTTTTCTATATATGCAGCCACGACTGTATAACGCTCAGTGCTTATGGAAAGATGTTTTAAGGGCAATTAATTGTTGACGTACCTTGAAATGTTTGTCATCCGCGTTGTCTGGTGTACCTGCATCTGTACGTTGTTAAATACACACACATGGTGCTGTTATTGATTTGTTGTAATACAATGCAATTAAACAACCACAGTTGATCAGTGTGATTTTGATCCAAACTGTTTGATTCATTTATTTTGCTAATGATTTACCCAAAGTATAAATACAACCAGGCTGCAAAAAGGTGAGTTGGTTTCATATCAAACTTTTTTGCTTTTAAAGAAAATAAACACAAAACTGTACATTAACATTGCGACAAATTGAAGACAAGTTGAAATTGTATAATTACATGTTAAGAACAATAATATCAACAAAGAAAATAGCATCAATAATTACTCTGCTCTTTAATTTTAACTTTTTAATTATACTTGACATAAAGTGCCATATTCTCTAAATAAAAAAATATACTTTGCCAACCATTTAATTTGTTTAAACACTTAGATAAAAAAATGTAGATACTCAAAATAGCTCCAATGACCTTTAACCGGTTCAAACACCAGCTGTATGGTTCGGTGAATTCCATTGGCTCAGGCGGAATATAACTAGACGAGTAGACCTTGTGCATGCCGGACCAGTAATGTGGAATCCCATGTTTCTGGAAGTCGTGGGAATGCAATGTGTCTGGTTTGTTCACTTGAATGGTGATTGGCCACATTGCATGTCTATGAGGTACCTAAAAGCTTTCTGTCTTTCTCTCCCACACACATTTAATCATTTCACACATCAGATCTACAATGCAGCAGAACATGGCCAAGTAAAACTGACTAAGGAAGATTCCTGCCACATAAAATCCCAAAGCTTTGTGTCTCCATAAGGTAGATGCAGTGATTGGCAGCGTTTAAAAAATGATGGTTGTCCATTGATAAACTCCAAAATATCTCAGGAGAAAGAAGAACGTTTTACAAATGCAATGTACTGTATTGTTTTTAGTCAAATTTTGGAATTGTTTACCTATCAGTAGCAAGGGTATTAGAAGTTCTGTTATACGTTATACGTCTTCTGCTAAGACTTCTAAAATACTTTCAGCCTTTTTTCTTCAAAGAGAAGCAGTGTTTCTTTTCAGTGTTTGAACAAATACAGTGTGACTGAACATCATAAGCTTTCCCGAGTTGCTAAATTGCAGCACATCTGTCCTCTTGAACTCCCATAGGGGCTCATCTATGTCTTTAAAATCAGCTTTCTTTAATTGGAAAAGTCATTTGAACAGGCTGTTCAATCTGTCCAAATCTGCCTCAAGCATCCTTCCTTGAGTCTTTGAGAACTATGAAAGCCATAAACTGCACATGCAGTGGCCGCATATTTGCATGAAATCACATACAAGAACTCAACACTGCGGTCAGTGCATTTCCTCTGAAGTTCCAACATCTTCAATATGCATCCCCATCTCCCTCTGCAACACTTTCACCCCTTCCTCACATTAAGACTTCCTGATGTGCAAAATGAAGCCATGTAGAAATGAGACCCTCCAAATTAACACTTTTATCTTCTCCTCCAAATATCTACATTGGACTCTGCTCTCCTTGTCTTTTAACTCTTCAACTTGCTCATTTGCAGGTGAAAACCTCCGTCTTTTCACTGCAGGTGTTGCACTTGACGAAGCAGCACCACTGGAACTTGCAGTTGCATTGCCACACACGCATGTACTGATGGGTGTTGTGACCCCGGCCACAGCACATGAGGTTGCAGCCATCCGCATGAGGGGATGTGTGGTTGCAGAGCCGCCCTCGTGTTCCTGCACTTCCTGTTGCAGCATCCTCCTCGCAATAGTTGGGAGAACGCTCCAAGTACACCAAGTCTGTGTCGGTGGGCTTTATATACCCACGAGACTGCTTGAGCCGCAGGAAAGAGGGTTGGCGGAAACGTGTGGCTTGCACGGCCTCCACCTCCACAGCGGTGGCATAACGCTCCTTCAGCACAAAGCCGATCTCCCGGAATTTCGGCAGAGTTGTCCAGCAGGTCTTTGTGGTGCATGAACCGGA
>JAZGTI010007710.1:0-17187 GCA_036877585.1 Botia kubotai
CTCCTCTGATGCAAATGACGCTTTGCCCTTGAGCATAATTTAAAGCGGTAATGACCCCTGGAGTCATCACCGCGCAGATAGTGAAAGTGAGGTGACTCATTTACACTCCAGCACAAAGAACCTCATTAGCTTCATCACACCGGCCTGAGGCTCCTCCACCACAGTGTGTAAATAACACACACACTATAGCACGCTTTTCATAACATATCACTACTCAAAAATAATATAGTGACTTTACCATAGATCATTAAAATAATCAGGGAACAAAACAAGTGGACCGCGTCTGACATGCTCTGCATGCACGTGGCCCCAGTTTTATAAATATATTTTACGTTTAACATTTAACGCTGTCTGCCAGTGTCGTACGGCATCACACGCTCCGCTTTGACTCTCCAGACAACAGGCAGAATTATTCTGTTATCGTCACAGGCCAAGAGAGCTCGGATCCTGCGCTGGTCATTTGTGTTTAGGCCTCGTGCCGTGCAGCTGCATGAAATATACAGTCTGGCTTCTGCAGAAACTCTTATTTCCCATCAGCCTCTCCAGAGACAGGAGACGTGTCACCCTGCAGGGCTGAAGATGGGGCGGAGGACAGGAGGGAGGGTGGATAGAGACACTTAAGAGTGAAATCTGTTGGAAACAAACACGTCCATGACTCATGCCCTGGGCGGCTTTACTGCCCCATGGGGGGGCAACACAGGAAAGCATTCACAGGTGTGAACGTGTTTTTGAATAATCATTTTAAAGTTGTTTTTATTTTATTTATTTGCGTTGGTCATTTTTGGTTTATTTAATTTATTGGGCCCTTTTAAACACTTTTATTCAGACTAAAGTGGAATAAGGATCATTCTGGGCAGCCCTGCCTGACACACTTGGTGTAACCGCTAGCCCACGGCTCTGACTAGCCTTCTGTTTGGCAATTACATTTAACCTCTGTGTGTAAATAAAACTCCAGTAGTCGCCTGGTCAAAATCAATGACCGCGTGCGTCCCTCATCTCATTTCCTGCTGTTTTGATGTTTCCTAACTGCCCTTTCAGAGGAAATTGATGGAGCTGAAATCCATAAACATCCCTCAGGGCCGAGACCTTCACTGCACTCTACCTCTAAATCACACCATCAAACGGCTGTCCCGCATCTGAGCTGCAGGTGTTTATGGGTAATGTAGTCCTTCGTCCAAAACTCTGTAGTGAGTAGAGCAGTGAATTGAACATTTTAAAACAGAAAACAGAGCGTTGTGAAGTTTAGACTTTTGGTCTCTGACAGCCTGTGACACCACAAACCGTTTCAAAGAGCTTAAAAAGCTCATGTATGCAGATGCTGGCGGTGCTAAGCTGACAACCACGAGGCAGGATTTTCTAGAAGGCCGCTTTGGTGCCTTGTGAATTTAACAAGCATGTCTAGTATTAGCGTTTCTCTCTGCTTTATCCGTGAAAAACGCCTGCCTGGGGCTGTTTGTGTGTAAAGGTTTTCTGGAACAAATATTAAAATGATGTAAATCTGTTTAAGGAGTTTGAGGTTGCCCCAGCTGTTCTCTCTCTCTCTCTCTCTCTCTCTCTCTCTTTCTCTGTTTGCAACTCTCACATTTGAATATTTAAATTCCAGAATGCTGATAGAGAGAGAGAGGGAGAGCGAGAGATCATAGGAGTGGTGTCTGGTCTGCTCATGGCTCACTGCCCTTAGACACTGAATACATATGTAAGAGACCCTCTCAGCTGGCAGCTCTTCAGGGCTTTTCAGCGAATGCTGTAAATAAGCTCGGCCTCAGCAGATACACAAGAGGCTTTTCAAACATACACACGTCACTTCTGGGGGCTTGGATACATGGATGCATGTCATCACTGTTTCTTTCGCCAAAAATGTCTTAATTACTAGCCAGAAAACAGCCGAGAGTGTTAGCGCGCGCAGCGTATGCCACTGTCTTAGCACACATTGTTTGTGTGTGTGTGTGAGGGAACGGGTGAATGCTGCGATAAGAAAACGCTGTCTTCGCATGCAAAATGAATTCATGTTGTGTGTGAGACGTCACGCTTGACTTGACGCTAAGCTGATATTGCTTTCACGGTTAAATCCTCCAGCGCTGCTCCGTTTCAATTGAAATGTGATTGTTATTGCTGCAGGTATTTACCAGAAGTTATCTGACGCGTGAATTTGTCCGCGAGGTCACGTGGCTGCAGTTGTTTTAGCTAATCTAATCTGTGAAGATTAGAGATGTTAAACAGATGCTAAATTCAGAGTGGTTGTACCGCGGCGTTGTGTTATGTGGGCATCGGTGACGCTTTAGGGATATTCAACAAAAAATGAAAAAGAAAAAGCATAAAGAGAGAGAGAGAGAGCAAGCAAGGAAAGGTGGGGGTTTGCTCATTGTCAGATCAAGTGAATGACACAGTTATGAATTTTCTTGTTAGGAGAAATTACACCCACCAAGTTAAGCTCCCCCAGTATGATATTGAGGAAGGAGCATTACCTCAGAATTTCCGTTCTTGATGCACTGAGGGATGTAGATTAGCTGTTTTGTAGTTGGCGAGGTAGCGAGCCTCAAAAGTACATTTGTCATGCATCATTTGCCTCCTAAGGGCATGCAGCCTCGTTGCAGGGTTTGTTTACAGCACAGACAGACATGTGTTTATCTGCGCAATTAAATGTGCCCAGGCGCAGCTCGCTTTAAATGCGCCTTAATCACCGCATGATACATGTATGTTGCATCCCCCTTTTCGCTGTACCAGTCGGTGGCTGTTTGTTATCGGTCTGAAACCCTTCTGGAGCTATCTGTGTCTGTCTCTCTCCCTCTCTGTCTGTCTCTCAGTGAAACTCTGACTGATAGCTGCCGTGTGTCGAGAGGAAACATCACTCTACCACAGCTCTGCTCACTCAAAAGGTCACACACGCTCCGTAATTGGAATATTCACAAGACAAACGCAGCAGATCGCTCGCACACACAGCCAGGAGGGCCCAGGGCCCCGGTGCTCCATCAGCAGAGACTGACTGAGATTCATTGGCCCTCCACCAGCTAGATGTAAAGCTATTAACTCAGCTGATCTGCGGTGCCGCCCGGCACTCATCCAGATCAGCTGAGAAGATCCATCAAAAGAACTAAAAACAATAGTCTGTCTTCACCTGGAGTGATTCTGGCTTTGTGGTCTTTCTGTAGAACCTGTTTTCTTTTTGCGCCATTGAAAAGGTACAACATGAGCTGTGATTTGGGTCTCCACCCTCTGTAGAGCTCAGCACATGATCCTGTGGTGAAGAAGGCAGCCACAACATGCTGTCAGAGGCTAACAGAGCAATAATCAAGAATGCGTGTCTTACCTTGAAGGTCACGATGTGGCCGGTTGACCTTGTGGGTAACAGTGTAAGAGCTGAGCTTGGGTTTTACACACACACACACACACACACACACACATATTGACTTTTAAAGTGATGCCAGGTGTGTGACCGGGGGACAAGCACACACACAGTTTACCAAGGGATCGAAATGAAGACTTCCATTTATAGACTTCTGTTGTTTCATATTAAATTATATAGCATTCAACTAAATATTTAACTGAACTAAATATGTTTTTGCTTTTTAATGATTTTTCCTGAGATGTAAAACTTCTGGGACAGTTCTGTTAATAACACACACAAACACACACACACACACACACACACACACACACAACGTCAGTATGAATTCAGTGTGCTTGTTTATCTCTTTTGTAGTGAGTTTTTTTCAGTGCAAAACTGCAACACCGTAACTTTCTGCCCTTGTGGTAAGCACATACAAAACGTTGAGCTGTGGTGCTTCAGTGGGTGATGCAGGTTCGAAGCTTGTGCTCATTTTCAGTCCTCTTTTCTGCACAAGGTTCTTGCGGTTTGTTTATCGTTGCCGTCGTATGTATTGTCATGAACATTCTGTGCAAACATCTATTTTGTTGATGGGTGTCTAGCTGTGGACTTTGCTGTAGGTGCTCAGAAACTAATAAGATTCTGTCAACAAACGCTACAGCCGAACATTCCCTCATGGAGAACAAGTTCATTCGCTACTCTCCCTCGTTTGGTTTATGACCTCGCTGTAAATGAAGCATGGCGTGCTTACTCTGGCCAATCAGCGCAACATGTAATATAAAGAGCTATTCCTCTGACCGTGTGGCACTCTGTGACATGGTGAAAACGTGTTGGGCGACAGTGATGATGTTAGTAAACGTTACTTTTACGTTTTCTGAAGAAAATTGATTTAGTGCGGCAGTGGCAAGGAATTGCACAGTTTATGTAAGTGGTAGTTAGTAAAGTTTAGTGCAAGTAAACTATACTATTGAACAACACTAACGATGCATCACTGATTAGCAGCAGCAGCAGGTCATGTGTCTCTCTCTATCTCTCTCTCTCCAGTGTTTGTTGCTGTATTTCTGTGGGATACAGATGTTGTTTTACTGTAAACTGGTATACATGCCCCACTGCAGCTGAAGCTGTGGTGTGAATCTGCAAGAACATCTGTGTGTGCAGGAGGTGGAGAGTGTATGAATGTGTGTTGTGTGTCAGTGACACAGTGATTGCTGACCTGTTATTACTGGCACAGTTTCCCAGGTGAGAGAGACACACAGACACACACACACACACACACACACACACACACACAGGCAAATGCACACAACACTTTTGCCTACACACACACACAGACACACACACACTCTGATGGGCTGGACAAACTCATGTTTTGTCTCTTTGCACTTGTAAAAATAAGTGTGAGGTTACACAATGAGGGAAATCTTTCTGTTCCCGCCTCCCCTTCATAAACATCTGCAGCTTTCCGGTCCAGAAATGAGTGAATTCATCTGCAATTCACCCGGGAGAGCTGAGCGATGGCTCCATGTTTACAGTGGCAGAAAGTTCATATATATTTTCATCAGAAGGGGAAGTTTACACACATGATTCTATTTGTCCTTCATTATTAGCACCTGAGACTGGGCTGGGGGGTATAATTGTCTACAGACACAGACCAGAGAGATGCAAGAGAAAGACAAATAAGCACACCCGAAAATAATTTTCTGGTGTGACAATCGCTCTCCGTGGGATTAATCTAGAAGGTCAACAAACAAGCAGGACGAGATCAGAAAAGCGTCGAGAAATTGAAAGTGAAAAGGTGGAGAAAAAAGGAAGAGAAAAGAAACGGGGAGAGAGAGAGAGAGAGAGAGAGAGAGAGGCTCACAGAAGGCCATTGTTCTGCGCTCGGCCCTGCAGCCGAGCATCGTCTCTGTGGACTGACTCACGAGCTGCACACAGTGTTGATTTACTGAGTCCTACATGAAAACACAATATTCTCACATCTTTTCTCTTGTCTGGAAAGGATCACATTTGACTGAGTCTCTCTCTCTCTCTCTCTCTCTGCCCCACTCATGTTTATTTGCCTGCTGGTGACATACAGGCTGTGTGTGCATAGCTCAATCTGATGGCACGTGTGGTGTTTTACTGTTTTCACACTCAAGTCCTCTTTCAGAAACTCAGAGCTCGTAATTCTTTTCATTTGTCCCGGTGCAAAGACAGTCCAACGCTGTCCCGCAAGTGCTTAACTGTGTGTTTCACATGAAACTCTTCTTCTGCTTACCCTTCTTGCTGAAGGTCAAAGAATAATGAGGAATAGAGGTAAAACAACAACGAAGGGCCGAAGTTTACATGTATTTATATACACGTACATTCATAAATAAATGTAAACACGGGGGTGTGTAGGTAAAATCCAATTTACCAATTACCAATTACCGCTGGTGCAGTTGGACTGAATCATGTTTTCATAAGGATTTCATAAGGAACTCTTGCGCCCATGTGTTCAGTGTGTCTTGTCACAGAGCACATATCGTCATAAAGAGTGTTCAAATTTGTTTTTTGCTCTTACTCCTTAGAGACAGATATCAACATCAAATATGTCAGAGTGTCTTGTTATTTATGCTGCAGCTTGGGTTCTTGTCGAGCTTCTGGCTCTGAAGAATGCGACACATTTATATAATGTGTGCATTAATGAACTGGAGTCTGCATTTTTGTCTCATAGCAACAAAACTTATAGGATGAAGGAAAACTAAGCAAAGCACGCAGAATAGGAGGGCTGTCCGGCAAAACAGCAATGGTCACTGTGCCTTTTGTTGTAGCAGAAAGCACCCATATGCTTTTGAATTGCATTCTGGGTATTTGTGCACAAGGGTGAATATCAGTAATAAGTTACAGTCACCAATAAGGATTTTGTGACACTAATAAGACATTTTTAAGAAAGTTTTTAGCAGTGTGGTTGTAAACAATGAAGCATGCGGTTCAAAAACACCTTAACTAAAGATTAAAAGTTCAGTTGTTGCAGAAAAAACTCGCAGGTTCTCGCAGAACTCGCATTCAAGGTTCATATTGGAAAAGCCATTAAACACTTCTGACTGCCGGCTACAGCGGGCATCACCCTCTTGACCCTTCAGCGTGTATTGAGTGACTTTGACTTTCACTGTTATTCATCAGTGAATTTTGTATCGATCAGGGAGCGGATAAACATTTCCTTCTGCTAATTGTTGTGCTAAAGCCATTAGCCGTGCGCTAACGACACACACGCTTGCATGGGCATGAAGTCTTCCGCAATTTACCATCTCATTCCCGTGAGAGCGGAATTCCCATTCCTGACTTGATATTCTGAAATACTTTCAAACTTGCTTTGGAAAAACAGTTTGTTCTAAGTTATCCCATATCGTACCCATCTAACCAGTTAACCCATTAACCCAACCAATTAACAGAGACACCATCCTAACATTGTGTTGCCAGTTTGGTTTTGCAAGTGCATGGTGTGTGTGCGCGCATCTGAGAAGGCAGATCAATAGGATCCAATGCCACAGTGTTGTGTTTGTTTACCGGGGCTTCTGTCTCTTTACCACGCAGCCAGACAGACAGTGGTAGCTCTCGCCTGTCTCTTCATCATTGATCAGGGGGTGCCTGCCCTCCCAAAGAGTCTTTTTCTCTTCCTCTGTCCCTCACATTCACAGTCCCCCTACTTACTTTCTGTGTCACTCTCTCTTTCTCTCCTCCCGTTTGCGCAGTGTATTAGTTTAAACATTAGTTTATTCCGTTAGTTCAATCCGCTTCTGTCTCTCGGTTCTGGTCCCAATCCAAACAGCCCACCCTTAAGTCTGTTATATATCTCCTCCAATGTCCTCCTCCAAGTCTATGGGATTTTGTGCTTTACCTGTTAATTGCCCACCAGGCAAAGATCGTCAGTCTGTCTACACATAACTAATGTAAAAAAATAATGCTGAAAAATCCCGTCTCAAATGTATGTTTTTGTCATGTGACGTGAGAAGTGATTTGGCAGAGAAGGGCCGCGGTCACCTCGCGGCTGATGCTCGGCTCCTGAGGAAATCTGAAGTTGATTTTGTCGACGTTAATTACAGCTTGCAGGAGCTCTTCACATCGTCTGCCTCTACTTCAAATTGATATTATGAATATGCAAATGAGGCGGTAATTTGCACAGAAGAGTGGGTGTTTCAGCTGAGCACACACTAGTCAGGTCAATACCAGTCACACTTGTGTATTTTACTTTCTGTTTCTGCTCTTTAGAGGTGCTAGACAAACTGTATTTATCTCTCATCACGCCCTCGTGGATTATCATGAAAAACTGTATCGCTAAGAGACGCTTCACGGCTAATCAACAACAATGAATGGTGTAGCGGATAACACGTCGTCTGCGTGTCACCTTTCACCGTGATTGATATTTAAGTGCGCTGTGGAGGTAAAAGGCGGGAAAAACTCATTTTGTGTCTCTTTTCCTCGTCTTTTTCCAGGCCTTACAAGCAGCAAGGCAGTTACTCCTCCAGCAAGCAGTCAGCGGTGTGAAGTCTCCGAAGAACAACGACAAACAGCGACCGTTGCAGGTGAGCAGTTCTGCGCTAATCTCTGAAGTCCATCCGTAACACGTGACGACCGGAAAGATTTCCTCTGCTCCAGCCACGCCGTTTGATTTGGCGACGCAATTCTGTGGGTGTCCGGGATCCCTTCTCCAAATGGATAGAACTTCTTGCACCTGAAGCCCTTCGGCCGCGTGTGATTACATTACCTCACCTGCTTTAGGCAAACCATCACTAGCATGAAAACAAAACCACATTTTTCACTGACAATGAAGAATGTAACAGTTAACAAGAATTGGTTAGTTGTTTTCTGAAACGTCACGTGTGCTAACCAGCTGTCACTTGTATCACTCCAGAATAATTTGCCATTATTGATTCCAGCTGTGGCGTATCGATATCGTCAGTAATTTGATAAAGGTCACGGTAACGTTGCACACACCACGTCTGTTTACTCACCTGCCGACTTTTCTCTCACATCCCTGCAGTACGTTTGCCGCCTTAAATTATGTAAGCACTTGACATCTGCCAGGCACCGTAGTTTTGGGTTTTAATTAAGTGTGAGGAGATTGTGCCCTCCTCACTGCTAATAAGTGCTATCAGCTAGTGCTGGTTTACTTCATTAGGAGCCTGCGCATTTAATTCAAGGAAAAATTGGCGCTAGCTTTCGTTGTTAGTGTTTTCACAGAGTGTAACAAAGGCGACACCTTCAGAAAGAGTCGCACCCTATTATCCAATTACGCATGTTAAAAATTCCGTGCCAACGTGCCTCTGACTGTAATTGGTTTAGATAGTTTTTTTGCAATATTAATATATTTAGATAAGTTAGCTCTAAAAGGGTTTTTTATATTCGAAGAAGTTTTCAGGAACCTGTTACATTTTTCTTTTTACTTTGTTGTTTTCGGCTCTGCGCAAAGATATTAGTCGTAAAACGGAGTCGAGGAGGATGACCGAGTTCCTGACTTTAATAACACCAGATGAATGAAAATATTAAATATGTACGTGTGCTTATGTCATGCTTGCCTCATGTTAGCCTCATGTATGAATCAATATGAATCGGGGCTTGTTGAGCGGTGTCTACCAGCTATAGTTAATCAATGCGGCCCATTCTTTACTAGATTAACTCATTCACTGCTGTTTTAAGTAATAGTAATCTTTAACTTGCCCAAATAAGATCATTTCCTTGTTTATCAGTTAACATTTTTTCATTCACCCTCTGTGGTTTACTGTATCGTAGTCAATTCGGAGTGTGTTGTGTGTGTTTATACATGTCCAGTAACAAGCGGTTTGAAAAATGACTTATTTACATAAGAACAACTGTTCCCAGACGCTGATAAATCCTGAGCCATAGATCACAGAGGATAAACGATTTACCACACACGCGTCTAAGTGCTGCAGCTCACAATTTTAATTACTTGTATTAATGTCTAAATCCCGTTGACTAATTCTATCCACCGCCTCATCTCGTGTCTCTGACGTGCTTAGAAGCGGCTTTTCCGCGTGTGCTTAATGTGACAGGTTTGTTATTAGCCGGTAAGCCCAGAGGAGAAGTCAATAAACACCTTTTACTTCCTGTAAATCCACACGCCTGCTTACAAGGATTTTGTGAGGCGCACAACAGCCCTCCCGCATTGTGGCGCTTCCCTTTGAGCAGCGGCATCACCTCCGTGTTTTAAACACTGACATTCAAAACACAAATAAAAGAGGACGAGCGGCAGGGAGGATTACAGTGAGCTGGTGAGAATCACAGCTGTGTTCTCCACCCTCTCGATCAGCTGTTTCACAGCTGTACGCTACATGCTAGTTTTTGTTTTTTTGTTTAGCGCCCGAGTGTCTCGTCCCGATGGCAGAACGCACATTTAGCGGTGAAAACAGTTGAAATACAGGTGTAGGTGACAGGTGTAGGTGACGCACTGAATACAACAGTCCAGTGGTAAGGGCCGGCAGACAGGCAGGGAGTGTTGAACAAACAGAGGCGTCTCATGATGTGCCCGAGCGTAACGACTGCTGTTGTGGTGATGTATTTTGGCCGCCTGGGTGTCAGAATGGTGTTTAAAGAGAGAGAGTTGACCTTTGACCTGTTGACAGTGTGGGCTTGGGGAGAAGGCCGAACAAAAGCAGTTTCAGCAGCTGCTCAAGAGCACGACTACAAAAGCACAAATACTGTTTCTTCTTGAGATTTAAGATGTAATTCATAATCCTATCATTTGGTTACAATAAACAAAAATCAGTTACTGGGCAAGTACGGGGCGGTACATAGGCGGTACAGAGGCAAAAGTTACAGATTGCAGCGTTAAACTACATTTGCGAGGGAAACAGGCGCCTGATTCATTGACCTTTCTGTTTCCTGTAAACCCAACATGCGCCACTAATGTAATTTTTTGGAACGAAACATCCACTCAAAGGCCGCGCGTCCCTGTTTGCCTTATTTTAAACTTCCACCCTCTGCGTTCTGAAGACAGCTGTGCGGCGAGAGAGGTGTGAGAGCTCAACCCAATCACTTCCTGAGCACTGAGCCGTCCTCCGAGAGTCGCCGATTTAAAGGTCACGACACACAGCTCATCTGAGCGCCAGACGCCTGCGCCGTCTTCCTTACAATTCATCTGCTCGGACCACCAGCTGGAAACGAGCACAAAGCCAGTGGAATTTATAAAAGAGGCTTCAATACCCCTCCAGTATTAACATTCATTATTAACAGAGTTCAGCCTGGAAAAAGGGTGAACACACACACAAAATGGAAGAAGTTGCAGTCAGGCCGAATGTAAGAGAACAGACTTCCATAAATTATACCAACAATGAACGTATTAGCACATTTTTAATGGACACTTAAACTTTCCCAGAGGAAACCCTGTTCATGACTCTGGAGATTCGGTAGAGTTCTGGTTTTGTCGCAGCTGTTTCCAGATCTGTCTCCGTTGTTTCTCCTAAAATTGCTTAAGGAAACAGAAATAAATTAGATGATTGTTGATGAGTATGAAACAACAAAAAAGGAACGCTTAGCAAAGATCTGTTTTCTTATAGTTAATATAGAGTTTCCTGCTAATCCAGGTCAGCAGAACTACTAGGGTGGGTAAATCGCAATAGGATGCGGTTTTGCGGCGCTCCGAAATGCGATGCAGGAGAAGCCTTAGGCGAGCGATAGGATGGAGGGTGTAAAATATTGCAGCAGCGCCGCTTTGATGTAGAAGCAACACATGTGCATGCTGACAGAAGATGCATGAGAGTAATAAAGCAGATCCAGCAGCTCCTACACATGCGGTCTGATTGCTCTGGCCACAGTGTTAATTGGATCCTAACTGGCAGATCTGATACGTGTAGCCCAGTGCTGGGAAGAGATGAACTGTAATTCACAGACCTGCTTGAAGCTTGAGTAATTTACTGCATGTCACTCGACGAGGAGAGAGAGCCAACAGACTCTCTGTTACCTGTGACATCACAAAGCTTCAGAGAGAGGGCCGGGGAGGGTTCGATTTGGAGTGAGTGAGTTAGAGTTAGTGAGGGGCAGAAAAAAATCTATATAAATAGCACACAATGCTTTGTTGCAGAGTGGTAGTAGGCAAAAAAAGATAAAGACCAGGGCAAATCACCTTCCAGACTCTCTAGAAACACTCTTCTTCATGAACTTTCCATCCTCTGAGCTGTTAAAGCCTCGACTCAGGAACTCCAGGATCTGTTGATGTTCAGAAGCTCTGCTGTTGACATGTTTAAGATCCACCTGTAGTTCTGTGGAAAGCACATGCAGGCACTCGAGTCTCGTCATGCAGCACACGTTTGATCATTCCCTGCGTTGCTGGAAACGAATGTGGGCTGTTAGATCTTTGCAGAAGGTCTGTTGGATGTCTTTCAGTCCTCAGGCTTCTGTGATGGAGATCACATCTGATCTATCACCATTTGAGGTGTGTTAGATCTTACTGTCCTGCTGAACTGTAAAGTAAATTGATTTTGAGAAAACCATCGTGTAATTCACATCACGCTCCTGAGAGCTGTTGCGTATTGAACTCTCATGTGGATAGATAAACAGGCATTTACTGTAAACATGAGGTTTGAACCTGCAGCATGCTGTTGGTTCCACTCGCTCTCTCAGGTGATGAGAGCCTCGGTTTTGAAGGACATGTCATTGGAGATCAGCCACCTCACTGTTTTATAGCATTAGTCTGTGAGTAAATCTGGTCTGATCGTCACAATTTTCTCGTTGAAGACAAGAACTTCCAGAACTGTTTTCAAGTCATTGAAGATTCTGTGATTGTGGAGGAATGATGTTGTGTTTGATGAGATCCCTTTGTGCTTCCTGGAGGTGTACTTGCATAGCATGCGTCGGGTTACATCATCATGCGGTTATTTTCCTCATCTGACATTCTGTGAGGAAATGGCCCATCGCATGTGAACGCTTACGCTTCGACTGTTCGACAAATGCTCATTAATTTAGCCTCTTCTTGGCAAAATCGTTTTGTGGAGAAGCAATTCAGCCTCTGTTGCTTTCAATTCACTGGGATTGTCAGTCATCTCCCCTGCGGCGTCTCACGGAACGAGGGCGTTACATTCCGCCAATTATCATGTCATATACTCGAAAATGTAAATGAACGTGTGTGTAGAATTAAATTTATGGGTTGTCGGTGAAGAATAAGATCCAGAGGAGCAATTATGTAGCTGCATTCCTCTTTCAAACGTTAATATATCATACGGAAAACACCGACGCTAAACGCTGGAATTATTGACGTATGCATTTCACGTCGTTCTGTTTGGAAGAGCAACAAAATCTGCCGAAAACAAATGATAGTTTAAGGGGCGTTTCCTGGCTTTCATTTGCGTTTTCTCCTTCATTTGAGATTCCTTATTGGACTTAGTTTGTTAATTTGAGGCGAAAACGAAGCGTTTTGCGCTCTGTGTCGGTCGCAGTGTACATAATCGGCTTTGATTGATACGTAAACTCGTGGTGGATTGTTCTGAAAAGAACATGTTTATTGTATTCTGGAGCAAACAAGGTGATTGTTGGTTATTCAGCTCATAGCTCATTTAAATGCACGAATAATGGGTGTAATGATCTCCTCTTGTATTTCCATACTTTGGTTTTGATATTGTTGTTTAGGCTGGCGTGGAACCCGGGCTGAACCTGAGGGTAATTACACATCACAAATGTGTCTTATGGTGTATTAACATCGAAGATGTAAGCATGCGTTTGCATAATAACACGCAGCTGTTTAATTTGTGACAGTGTCGCTTTGTTCCTTTTGCTTTTTCATCCCATCTTCGCACCTTCCCCCGCCCCAAAACACGCGGGTGGCGCTGGTGGAGTTTTGGGGCTCGTCTAATGAAGAGCGGTGCTCAGATGTGTTTGAATGTGAATATGAGTGAGGAATGGAGTGTGACCTTCAGCTCCGCTACTCAGTTCATCAGGATTAGTCGAGCTCGGCGCTCAGGAGCGCTAATGCATAATGACTTTCATAATGAAAAATGTGAAGTGACCATGCGAATGTCTCCGCTAATCAAAGAGGGGAACCTGAGCTGGACCGAGCCAAGAGACTAAAACAAGGACGTGGCCCTGAGCGCGCACACGCACAGAAAGCAATCAAGCGGTCTTGATTAGCCGGCGTGAGGAGACCCCGCGTCACCATCGCGATGTGATGCTAGCACCCCTCAATGTTCTAATGGATGCAAGACATCTCTTTCTGCAGCTTAAAAATTCAACAGAGATGTTTAGCCCTCGTGACATTGACACCTGGCTGTCTTTTTGACCAACAGCCTCTGTCTGGGTTGATGTGTTGAGCGATGCATGGTGTAGCATGCATTCTAGAGTACAAAGTCGGCCCTGAGGAGTCAGCTGTCAGTCAGCTACAGTTTCTCTTTTCACCTGGTGTCTTTGCAAGACTAACAAATAAACACACACAAATAAAAAATTCATGTAAACATCGCACATTACTCTGTAAATATTCGTGCGTCAAACAACGATCGATGCTCACAACGTTACTTCCTGTTATTGATTTGTGCGTTTCAGTGCTGTCTTATACAAGCTGGGCTGCAAAAATATGTTCTTTGTTTAAAATAGAATAGAAGTTAAAAGAGAACACAGCTTGACAGGTTGTATGTGAATGATTCTTATCATTTAAAAATGACATGAATTTTTAAATGACATCTCGTTGAAGACTTGCGCCTCTGGCTACTTTCTTCCAAGCATGTAACTTCAGCTGGCAGCTGGTAATTCCTCTCACCTCTGAAACACAAAACCTCACGACTGCTTAAACTCAATCAACAGTTTCTCGCTAAGTTTTCAAAGCATTCAGCAACCACGCTGCCGAGCTGCTCCTGAAGGGGCTGCGCGTCTGCTTCCTGCTGTTTGCCTGCATGTTTTAACGCTTAAAACCAGCATACGGAGTTCACAGGTTAGCTAATTAAATTCCCCTTCTATTTAAAGCACAGCACTTTTCCAGTTGGAAATTCTTGACAAAAAAATCTAGAGAAGACATGCACACAAGGAGCATTATTTGTAGGCCTTCAGAGTTGAACCCAGCTAGAATTCTGCATGGACGGAACGTCAATGTCTCAATGATACAATGTCTTGTATCTTCTCAGGTGCCCATGTCTGTGGCAATGATGAGTCCACAGGTGATCACTCCCCAGCAGATGCAACAGATCCTTCAGCAGCAGGTCCTGTCTCCTCAGCAGCTCCAAGCACTCCTGCAGCAACAGCAGGCAGTCATGCTCCAGCAGGTAGACACACACGTTCATTCACTGGGACATTTCATTCACTGTCCCGTACACACACACACATTAACAGAGCAGACTCTATTAGGGGTTATTGATGTTATTGATGGGGTAGAACAGGATCAGAACCTCAAAGTCGTGTTGGACACTTGAGCACCGAAACGTAATACCAACAGCTGACCAATAGACCACAACACTAACACAAGTGGGTTTTATTAAGATAAAAGTAGATTTTAAGTCATTTTGAAATCTCTCAATATAAACTGCAGTCTTGCTTATACTTGGATCTCTGTAAACAATGATGATCACGGGTGTCTTTCGCCGAACGAGACGGCGTGTTTGTGAGAACAGACAGCCCTCAGCAGAGCAGAAGCTAAATGCATTTATTCACAGTCATGAATCTTCTCCTTCGAGTGCTTCACATTTATTCCTGAATTTCACTGCCTGTCAGAGCGTCAGAGAGGAAAGATATATAGAGAGAAAGATTAATTGTTTCTCCAGCGGTAATGTGCAGTCCCGTGAGAATCCATGTGGAGATGCGTGGTGAGGAGAAGTGCTGTTCTCTCTGTCTGGACCGGAGAAAGATGTAATTTATGATGTGATATGCAGGCGAATCACGCGTTCTGTTCACGTTGTTCTGTTTGTACTTCAGCTCTGAGGTTACTGTAAACCTCATAATAATGCTAAATAAACAAGTGAAATCGCATAAATGATGCGATTGTAGAGCCCTTTTAGATCATATCATAATCGGTTTGTTTGTCAGAGCGCTGGCCTAGTGGAAATGCACACGCTTCGAAATACGTGATCAAAACGTTGTACTTTGGCACAGTTGATGTTTTTTGATCTTGTAACCGCGCATTTCTCTCTGTCCACAGCAACAGCTGCAGGAGTTCTACAAGAAACAGCAGGAACAACTTCATCTGCAGCTTTTGCAGCACCCGGGCAAACCAGCGAAAGAGGTACGACACGCCAAAACACGCATGCACAAGACTGCTGTTCGCCTCACGTAACAGCTAAACGTAACATTGTCAGATAGCTCAACTCTGTCTTTAGCAGATTCCGCGGTGACGTTGATGCCAAAAGGCGCATTTTAGCGTACAACGCGCACTCCTTTCGTTAATGACCCGCTGTGGCGGGTTTGTGCCGACTAGCAGAAAAGTTGGACCACGACAAGCTCATAAATCAAACTGGCAGTCAGACTGCAGATCCGTCTGACAGACAGACACGGTGATGCTGCTGACATGGAGAGGCAGGCATCAAAAAGCAGAGGGAAGAGAGGGAGGGTGGCAATCCAAACAAAGCGTGTGGAAGCAGTTAAATTGATCAGCTAGGTATCACACGCGAGAGACGTCCCCCTCAGTCCCCGAGCTGTCTCTTCAACTCGTACCTTTCGCCATTGTCTTCTCTCAGACCATTACGCAGGCATACATGAAGCAGCGCTGACCTCCCTGAGGCTTCGTTTCTGTTTGGATTTGTGAATAGATTTTTTGGGCTCCCGTCATCAAGTATGGAATAGAAATTGCTCCCATATTTCTCCTGGGACGGCGAGGCCAGTCCGTGCGGCTCACTCCATTATGCGGTCTGTTTTCCAGTGAGCGCATCACAAATTTTGCTGCTTTTTCTCTCGCCCCTTCATCCCTAAACTAAGAGAGGGAGGTCTTCCTCCAGCGTCCGCTCGGTTCTGCTCGTACCCTGGTCTTATTATAAGACCAGATTTGTAGTTTAAATTTTCTCCTGTGATGGGTAACTCTGCTTTCCTGTCACTGAGTAGTTTGGAAAGTGTTCTGACAGGAGAGAGGAAGAGGGTTGAAGCTAACAGGTCTCAGCCGAAACTAGCTCTCAGTTTGCTAATTGACGTGTGGAGACTCTGAAAAAAAACTTCAGTTTTTTTAACCAGAGCTGATAATTAAGTCGGTGCATCATAGAAATGAAACCACTGCATTAGTGTATATTTCCATACAGCCAAGACAGAAGATCAGCATGTGATCTGATGTTTCTGATGGGTTTCAGCTGTTTGAATGAGGGCATTTCTGCTTACATCGTTTGTAACGCCAAATCGACTATGTAATAATTTACATATGAATGATGTACACACATTTGATCTGCTGATGTAATAAATCAATCCAGTTTAATCTGTGTTTGTAACGTTATTGTACGTCTCATATAAGTCTATACGTGTGTATATATGTGCTTGTTTTTCTACCACTGTGGGGACCACATGTGTCCCCATGAGGATGGTAAAAGTCACACACAAGCCAGCAGTGCCCACGAGAGAAACTGATTATAAAACATACTAAATGATGCTGTTTTTAAAATGTAATCAATGTGTGTGTGTGTGTTTGTGTGTGTGTGTATTTGTGTGCATGTGTTTGTGTGTATGTATTTGTGTGTATTTGTGTGTGTGTGTGTGTGTTTCAGGCGCAGTCTCTGTGCTCCACTGCTGCCACTGCAGTTGTTTTTCTTGTTGTTGTTGTTGTTTTCTTTGCTGGCTTATGCAGGAGATGCGGGTAAACAGAGCTGGGAGGGGAGGGGCTGTAAATCTCTATCTTTCCTTCTCCCTCGCTCACTCCTCCACGTGGCCCCGTACGCTGTCATAGATCATTAGAAATGCAAAACAATTAACAATCAAAGGCAGATGGAGGGGGCTTT
>JAZGTI010007711.1:0-21235 GCA_036877585.1 Botia kubotai
ATATATATAAACTTGTCTACACAAGCCAGGAATCAGATACAAAAAAACATATAGACATACATTCAGAAGAAGAAAGAAAAATTAAAAAAAATATAAAAAAAAACAGAAATAACATGCATTCAAATAAGGGTGTTATTTAAGGTGTCAACATAATCAAAGAAAGGGCACCACACCTTAAAGAACTGTTTTCCCTATCCTCCTATTGAGTACCTAATCTTTTCGAGGTAGAGACAAGACATTATTTCTCTAATCCATTGAATATGTGTAGGTGGAAGAGGATCCTTCCACTTTAGTAGAATGGCTCTACGTGCTAGTAAAGAGAAGGCAAGAATTTTATACTTTGATGCTGGCAACCATAACTTCTCAGGAGCGACTTCAAACAGTGCCACAAGTGGTTCTGGCTCTAATCTATACTGAAAAACCATAGAACGCCAGAAATGCTCTAATTTAGGACAAGTCCAGAACATGTGGATTAAAGTACCCTCAGCATAGCTTCTTCACTTTTGTACAGGGTATAAGACATGTCTATGATATAACAGAAAAACATTCATTGCCAATGAAGTTCACAGCTAAAGTTTAACCTCAAGAGCAATGAAAATGCTTTCTCTATCAGAGTAGTGTACTCAGGGGAAATTTTGTCTGTGTGTGCGGTGCAGGCCTGTAAGGACTTCCAGGATGAAGGGACGTGTAAGGACGCATGTCCACGTCTCATGCTCTACGACCCCAACACTCACCAGCTCGCTCCCAACCCTGATGGGAAGTATAGCTTTGGGGCAACGTGTGTCAAGAAATGCCCACGTAAGTTTACCCATAATGCCTGAAGACAGACTGTGTCAGACAGAAATAATTTGTTATTTTAACCGCTGTGTCAGATACTAACTGAATGTTCTATATTTTTTACCAGAACACATAACCAAATTCTAAATATATCTTAAAGTTGTTAGGCTTCCCTATTGAATTTCAGTGTTTTGGAGATGTTTGGTGAGTGTATTGTAGGTAGCAGGGTTAAAATGTAAATTCGATAAAGAGAATCATTCTGGTCTGGACTGTGAAACTATTGCTCAACACTGGTTTCTGAGTAACATCAGAGAGCATTGCGAGCTGGTACAACATTGCGTTAGCAGTGCAAAAGTCATGGGTTTGATTCCCAAGAAGTACGCTTACTAATAAAATGCATACCTTGAATGAGCCGTAAGTTGCTTCGGAAAATAGGCAAATACATACATGTAAAGAAAACGTAGTTGTGGTTAATGACTTTTGTTTTGACATTTCTTTTCCAGACAACTATGTCGTGACAGACCACGGGGCCTGTGTAAGAACATGCAGTGCTGGCACCTATGAGGTGGATGAGGGTGGAGTCCGGAAATGTAAGAAGTGTGATGGCCTGTGTCCAAAAGGTAAAGTTGAGAATGTTAGTAGGGTATTTATTAAAAACTTAATACTATTGTTGTTGTACCAAACATTTTTAGGGGTTGTGAAAGCTTCTTTGTGAATTGAAAAAACACCTTGTTACTTTCTGCCTTGCATGGTATTTCAATGGTGAACATAAAGACAATTAACAGTCTGCCAGTAATCCACGGCAGGGTCTGTTAGTTAAAAAAAAGCTTTTTCTGAACACTGTATAATACTGTATGCATGTTCAGCTAATTCTTCATGTAAGAAAGAAGTCGCAGTTAATTTTTCATTTGTGTTCCTCTAGTGTGCAATGGATTGGGAATGGGGCCTCTGACCCATGTCCTGTCAATCAATGCCAGCAACATCGACTCTTTTGAGAACTGCACAAAAATCAGTGGAGGTGTTGCAATCCTCACCACGACATTCAAAGGGTGAGAAGCAGAACTGTAGCTAAAGATTCTCTGGTCCCTGACTGTATTTTGCTGTGGGACCCTAAACAAAAAAAAAACCATTTAGAAATTGTTTAGAAACTGTCCTCCTGAGCCTGTGGGCCTTTTATTTGTTCCTGTCTTGGAACCCACTAGATATCCAATTAAATTTTATTTCTATATCCCTTTTCACAATGTGTGTTGTAGCAAAGCAGCTTTACAGAAATAGAAATATTGTGATATTTTAGTAATAATATTGTTTCTTAACAAAATATTCCTCACTGGGCTAACTAAAGGCAACTGGGCCAGGAAGCAAAAATTACCCACAATCATTTTGATTACACAATGCTCAGTGCTATTTCATTTTTTACTTTCTCCAAGGGTTTTGTCCTAGAACAATACAGAATAGAAACTGCACATCTTGCCTAATTATGCTTCAAATGACTCTTTTGAATTTCTTTCTTGACAGCTGCTTGCCAGTTACATTATGTAACTGAATAAAACCTTTCACAAACTATTTTAAGTCATTCTCATTATGGGCACTGCATAGTGCTTGTCAATCATTTTGAGTTTACTTTGTGATTTCTTGTTTTCTTGTTTTTGCAGTGACCAACATACTAAAACTCCAGAAATGGATCCTGCCAAGCTCAACATTTTCAAAACTGTTAAAGAAATTACTGGTGAGATAGTTGTGCTTTAGTATAAAATGTACATGGTTGTAAAGTCTTTAAGCAAAACAATTTTGCAGATGGCCCATTTGTAAATAAAGTATCCAGTATGTTGGCAGGCCACTGTAATGGTGGAGACCTTTAGCTTTACTCTCCACAAACATAAAGATCTTCCCTTTTTGAACTCAAAGGCTACCTGATGATTCAGACATGGCCGAGAAGCATGCCATCCCTGAGCCCCTTTGAAAACCTGGAGGTCATCCGTGGACGAACAAAGCAGCAGTAAGCTAACACTTATATAAAGACATTTTGAACAGCATGGTATTACCATGGTAAAATGTACCATAAAAACATGGTAATACAATGGTACGTTTTGTAAAAGTTTGTTGAAACTATTACATTGTTTAAATGGCCCTGTTTACACCTGGTATCATCTAACAATGTAATCTAACCAAATTGTGAGATTGTTATAAATGCATGAGACAATACAATGACATTTGTAATGTAAGTGCTAATGAGATCTGATGTATTTTGGAGGACAGAGTCTTTAACTAAACTGTCATCAACAACAGAGCTGAAACATGTTTTGCGTTACGCGTGGCTTCAAAACAATGTTTTGTTTAAAACTCCTCATAAGCAAATACATATAAACTCATAGAAATTATCTTTGCTTCACATTGCGGTTTAGATTACTTCACATTCAAACATATATAATGAAATATAGTACTTTCAATAACTTTTTTCCTTTTTATAACTTGCAGTGAAACTCTGACATAGTAAGCAATGCATCTTAATGACAGATTACGGCCCATTACACATTAGGGAGATGCTTTCTTCAGCATTTTACTCAGTTTGTCTTGTACAATAAATCCTCTCCTTTCCTTCCGCTCCCACAGAGGTACCTTCAGCTTCGCTGTCACCAAAACCTTCATCACACACCTGGGAATGCGGTCTCTGAGGGAGATTAGTGATGGGGATGTGGCCCTCACTCAGAACGCCAATCTCTGCTACACCAGTTCTGATCACTGGAAACGTCTCTTTAAATCTCAACAACAGGCTGTCAAAATAAATTCAAATGCTGATGCTACCACCTGTGGTAAATGAAATTACACTAACGACTGTCTGAGAATTTTCATTAAAAGGAACACTTCACCCAAAATTAAAATTCCATCATTATTGACTCGCCATCAGTTAATTCCAAACATGCATGCTGTTATTTAAATAGCACTTATCACCTGATATGTAGTTTTTAATAATTAATCATTTTAAACAGTGTAACCAGGTATCTTTGTGTTAACATCATCTGAATATGTGTGTTACAGAAAATCAGAATAGCACATGTGATGACATGTGCACAGCTGATGGCTGCTGGGGTCCCGGTCCCACTATGTGCTTTAACTGTAAACATTACAACCGTAAAAACTGTTGTGTGGCCTCATGCAACCTGTTTGCTGGGTAAGTAAGCTCTATTACGAAGCATTAAGTTGAACAATTTTTATACACTGCCATCTGGAATTCTTGATTCTGATTGGTCAATTGTGGCATATTGTGGTCAAAAATATTTTTTGTGTAATGACTGCTAAATTATAGAAATTAGTGTTGTCTCAGACTTAGTCATGGGCCCTAGAGTATTCAGAAAATGAATTGACAGTATAAAATAAAATAGTGTAAAAATAGCATTCAAATTCAATAGATGTAACCCCTCCCTCACAGTACTGGTACTCTGATGATTAATCAGATGATGATCACTCAGTCAGACTATTAATATTTGCTAAAAAAGTGCTAACATTCTATATCTGTAGTTTTGCCTAATGTCAACTGTGCTTTAGAGGTCAGCTGATGATTTAGATTACATTGACTTTCTGTGTTTACAGTGAGCCACGAGAATATGAGGTTAATAGGACATGTGTTGAGTGTGATCCCGAGTGTCTGCTCATGAACGAGACCCTGACCTGCACCGGCCCTGTAAGTCTCACAGACTACAACACCAAAAACTTCATCCCTAACAAAAAGAAGTACACTTCAAGCTTATGTAGTAAATAATATGTAGTGGTACTAGTATACTTGTAACTGTACTCTTTCAGTACTACTTGGGACTAAATTGTATAATTTTTAGTTCAGAAATGTGTACTTTTAAGTATACTCTTAACTGTAACATTAGTGAACTTTGAGTACTAACAATTTTTCTGAGAGGTGCACAGAGTGTATTTGTGATCAGAGCATAAAAAGTATTTGGGGTGCCCAGCTAGATACCGTTAAACATTGTTCTAAGAAATTATGTTTTAATTATGTCCTAAAGACATACTGTTTAAATTCAAATCACTTCCATATAAAATATGAAAAATGCTGCTTGTTGTTATTTAATTGTCATATTTCATCCAGGGACCTGACAAGTGTGCAGTGTGTGCCAATTATAAAGACGGACCTCACTGCGTACCACGCTGCCCGCAAGGTGTACCAGGAGAGAAAGACATACTCATTTGGAAATATGCTGACAAGATGCGAGTGTGCCAGTCATGTCACGAGAACTGCACCCAAGGGTCAGGAAAACATCTTAATAGATACTTTCATCTCCATGTAACAGAGCCATCATTTATATAATGTTGAGGTGTGCAAGGTGCACTGGGGATTGCACAGTGTGTAATAGATTGATGGATTCATGCATTGCTTTGCAGGTGTACTGGGCCTGATCTGAAAGACTGCAAAGATTTTAAAAGGTGAGAAATAATGTTGTACAGAAAGAATGTAGTACAGCAATACTTACGCTCATATATCATCATAGGTTCTGCAGCGAAAGTAACAAAGAGTCTTCATACTTAATGTCTTCACAGTGGCGTTTGCATGAAATAATGCAATTATTAATGCAAACACTCAAAAAAGTTTGTTTTTTAAATGGAAATATTTGAAGATAAGTAGTATGTAGCATAGATAAATATTTGAAAGCAAAATTGATATCTTATGTTTGTTATATATATCTTCTATCTTGTATATGTCTTGTATCCTGTCTATGTTGAATTAGGGTTGAAAACTTTTCTTATACTATTGGTGATTTTTTGTTTGGCTTATGCTTAAAAATATTTTTTCCAATGAGGTTAAAAAAATAAGCCTAATGTGGGATGCATTCTGTAACTATATCTTACACAATTCTGCTTTTCAAGTAAGTTTATCTTGTTCTGTGGATGTTTCAATATTTATACTGGAAAAGAAGTTGAAAGTGTGTCTCTAACTAACGCTAGTTTATTTAAGAGTTACGCTCTCTTTGTTAACTCAGTAGTGTGTATTTGTCTGTAGTTCGGGCTTGTCCATGATTGCCGCTGGTGTGGTTGGAGGTCTGCTGGCTTTTGTTATCCTGGCTCTGGGAGTGGCTGTTCTCGTGCGCAGACGCCACATAAAGAGGAAGAGAACCTTGCGACGACTTCTGCAAGAAAGAGAGGTCAGACCGCGGTACCTTGGCTAGCAAAACAGAAAAGCCGTATGCAGATATTCAGCCTTCATTCTTATACAATACATATTGCTTCCATAGGGGAGGAAATTTGACAGAGCTCAGCGCCTGCTGGAATAAACTCAGTTTGGACCTCTGAGTTATAGCCAGATGTAATAGATCTGTCTTTAATAATATGAAGCTGATGTGTGTCACGTTTCATTGATTTATCCTTTCTCGGCTTATTATGTAGAGAGAAAAGTCTAAACACAGTGGCACTTTTAATGCAGTAGTTAGCAGTAAGAGAAAGACCAGTGGACTGTGCATGCCTTGTAACACATTGCATGGTTGTGCTTTTGTGCAGTCCTGGTTCAAGACTGGCTTGAGGCATTTCCTGATATCGTCCCTGATCATGTCCCAATTTCTTCTGGCCCCTTCTAGGCTTTTCTATGTAATAAAGACAAAAATGTCAAAAAACAACAACAAATAAAGCATTTTTTCTGTTTGTTTAAACATCCTGACCAGCATGTAGCAAACAATAGCATGGGGGCAGGACTATATGTGTGACTAATTAGAAAACTGTATGAAAACAATCATTATTTATGTGATCCCATTTGCTAGTGGCTCATAAAATTACACATATCAGCTTCACGCCAGGTTGAAACCATGTTGCGTCAATGCAGTATAGACAGTTTACAGATGTTGTGTCAACAGTCCTGTATAAACTGTGATGGAAATCAGTCATTGAGGTGATAGCGTCAACGAAGCAGAATAATCCGTGTCAGTCTGTGCTTATTCAAGGACAGGATGTGTGTTTGAGTGCGAAGGGGTGATTTCCTGTATTTGTATCTACAGCTAGTGGAGCCTCTGACCCCCAGTGGTGAAGCCCCCAACCAGGCCTTGCTCCGCATTCTCAAAGAGACAGAGTTTAAGAAGATCAAAGTACTTGGGTCTGGAGCTTTTGGTACTGTATATAAGGTGACTAACCTCTCCCTAATGTTAAGTAAGCAAATACATAGAGGCCACTTGCTCTTCCTGTTTCACTTTATGATGTATTATCAGTTTTCTCCGCACTGCATACTTAATTAATTGTTGACTTGTAGAGGTATCATTAAAATAAACATGATACCTTTTAACCTAAGTTATCTCAAGATGGTCCAGCTAGTTGGTGTGATTCTTTAGCATTTGTCTTCTCAGTTTCCTTATTTTTGGCATGAATTGTCAAGACAGAATGTGTCTCTTCCTGCAGGGTTTGTGGGTTCCAGAGGGGGAAGATGTGAAGATCCCTGTTGCCATTAAGGTCTTGCGTGAGGCCACGTCTCCTAAAGCAAACAAAGAGATCCTGGATGTGAGTTTTAGAATCTGTTGAGCTCTGAGGCAGGATGTTAAAGTCACATCTGATGTTTTTCACCATTTGACGATTTGTGCAACTACAAGAAGTGCATGTGTCTATGACAAATATTTTCTTCACAGGTTTCTTCTGTATTGTAATTATTTACAAACCTGGATTGTTCATTAGCTGTCTGAACCAGTTAACGTTTAAATGGCTTAAAGTGTGCAATTTCTGTGCAACTAGTGTCACCAAATGGAATTGAAAAAATATTAACTACTGTAACAAAAGCAATTGGTTAGACAAACAGATAATCCCATAACTTCATGCTATTGGTTGAGCCAATGATGCTGTCAGGTCACTTAGACAGAACGGAGCAGCGTTTTAATAGCACCACTGGGCTGCTCTGTTTGAGGTAATCAAGCTAAGATTGGTTTACTTGCTGTCTCTGCATATTAAACTGTGATACTATTTTAAATATTAAAAAAATAGAAATAAAATAAAAAAGCAGAAATATTTTAACAACCAAAAAACATTTTTAAATAAATACATACAGACAGTAAAACTGACATTTTTTTTAAAACTTGTTAGGATAATGATTGGGCAGAACTGGCATAGTGTCCAGTCACAATTGCAGTTTCTGTTGTCTATAGTACATAACTCTGAGTTAAACTGTAACTGGAGTTGATACAAAACAAAGTTTAAACATGGTCTAAAATTCCCTGCTTCTTTTATCAGTCTAAAGTCAGAAAGGTCTTGTTTACAAAGTTTGCTGTTACAAATGCAAAGGAAGTTATTTCCTCAGTCAGTCTCTTTAATTGTGAGGATGTGGTCGAGCAGATTTCTGAAGGTCATTTTGAAGATAACTCTAATATGTAAACATGCAGTATAACCTTTAAAACATCAGAAGTCAGATCTGACACAGATCTGTGCAATCCTGTGAATATTAAAAAGTGTCAACAAAATCAAGGTTTAGCTTAAAATAGATACCAGTCACTCTCTTATTCATTGAAAGGAGAAGGTTGGTGGTGCTGGCAGTTTTAACTGGAAGCAATATGCAATATGAAGAGTCTAGCATATTGCCCAGGGGTTTGATAATTATGTTACCGCTAGGTTTTGATTTCCTTTCAGTACTTTTCCTCTGACTTCCAGGCTTCTGTCTTAAGGCATATATATTTAAATGCACTTAAAGAGCCCAATTTGTTAGTTTTATGTCAGTAGGGACTGTAAATTATTAAAGTGTGACAGTTTAAGAGGTAAGCGTTGTATAATTGCTCACCTCATCTGACCTTACCTGTAGGAAGCCTATGTCATGGCCAGCGTTGAGCATCCCCACGTGTGTCGGCTCCTGGGCATCTGTCTGACCTCCACTGTCCAGCTCATCACCCAGTTGATGCCATACGGCTGTTTGCTGGATTACGTCAGAGAGAACAAGGACAACATTGGCTCACAATACCTGCTCAACTGGTGTGTGCAGATTGCTAAGGTAAAAGGATTGTTCTTTTTGTTGTTAATTGAATCACATCCCATCTGCTAATCACCAAATCATTTCATTTCACTTCACATGACTTAGGTCACTGATGATGAACAATTGCAGTTTTATTAAGTGAAAATTATGTCATTATTTACTCACCATCATTTAATTTCAGACCAGTAGGCTGTTATAAATTTTCACATTAGAGTATGCGTTAGGAATTATGATCAAATTTGCATGATCAAATTTATAATACATCAATTGTGAATAAAGGCAGGAAGGCCTTAAGAGACATTATTGAAAGCATTGATATGCCAGTCTAGGTCTCTCAATGGTGATATGACACCAAAAATAGGTAACAGCTCTTCCAATCACAAATTTTCAAAATATGCAGTCATACTCTAATTGATTTAGTAGTATTATATAATAGTAGCTGTGAAGATTCATCAAGAAGAAAGATCTTCTTTAGTGTTTATTGCTGAGGGAATAACATTGCTTTTTGAAGGAAACTTGTATGAAGTATGACTAAAGTTACAATATGGTGTGGTTTGACATTCTGTGGCGACAACAGATTTGATATGCTTTATCATATTCTACAATCCTGAATCACACAGTCACATAGATTCAACAAAGTCAATGTGAAAGAGCATCTGTGGTGCATTGAACAAACTCAAATTACTTTAAAAGGCTAAAGTAAAGTTAGTTTTACTAAAATTCTTTTAGTACATCTTTTTGGAAATTTAACATATTCCCAAAGGGGCTGCTGGTGCTCACTTTATCACAAAGTTCTATTTGTTAACATCAGTTTATTTTAACTAAGGTAATTAATAAACAAATAAAACTACTTGCCCAGCATTTACTAATATCAGTAATGAACTAACATAAGCAATAATTAAAAAATTGTATTTGCATTAACTAACATTAACAAAGATTAATAAACGCTTCAAAAATAAATCTTTTGTTGTTAGTTTGTGTTCGCTAATGTTACAGAATTACTATCTAATGAATATACCTTATTATAAGTGTTACCTTCTTCTTGCATTATTTGTATTCATACTACTGTATGCTGAATCTTTACATTCATGCCTACTGACCTTATATGAACATCTCTTTTGCTTTATCAGGGAATGAACTATCTAGAAGAGCGCCATCTTGTGCACAGGGACCTGGCAGCTCGTAATGTCCTGGTGAAGACCCCCCAGCATGTGAAGATCACTGATTTTGGCCTGGCCAAGCTGTTAAGCGCTGATGAGAAAGAATATCATGCAGATGGTGGAAAGGTCTGTTTTCTGTTGTCTGGAAAGTTGTATCTCGATCTTGGTTGGATCTGGATGCTGAAGTTTAAAACTTCTTGGTTTTACTAAATACAAAACTCGCTAGATGAAACAAAGAGTAATACAGATGATCAGCTCAATATTGTTGTTGTAAATTGCACAAGACTAAGACCATGGTTTACAATGACAATAGAAATTTTATGTTATTATTATGGTATGATTTTACATCTGCTTACCTTCCTCAACAGGTGCCAATAAAATGGATGGCTCTTGAATCCATCCTACACAGGACATACACCCACCAGAGTGACGTCTGGAGCTTTGGTAAGTAAGAGATGTACTTTGGATCAGTACATGACGTTTATAAACACTTTAACTGCAGTAATGTGACATTTCAGAGTGACAGGATATAAACTGGAAGTTTACTGGGTTGTGGAAACATGGTAGTATTGTTCATACTAGAATGCAACAGAATAAAGGAAGAGGAGTTAAAAAACTAGTCTAGTTTGTCTTTGTACACAGGTTTGGAATAATGTGCAGAATTGTGCAATAAAAAGCAAATGGGTCAGCTTTGACTTTATGTTGTTTAACAGCAGAGGCCCTCTCAGTATTTAAAAACATGTCAGTTGTTCATTGGCTAAAACTCTGCTATAGGTGTGACAGTCTGGGAGCTAATGACATTTGGAACAAAGCCCTATGATGGAATTCCTGCTAGCGAGATTGCAGAAGTGCTGGAGAAAGGAGAAAGACTTCCACAGCCTCCTATCTGCACCATTGATGTCTACATGATCATGGTCAAATGTAAGAGTGCAAAGTCTCTTAAACACACACACATACACACTGTATAATAAAGAAGACTTGTGAGGTGCTTTCTTTCTTTGTCATGCATGAAACCTGTTAGATTGTTGTATTAACTTGTGCGGTAAATGTACCACACCTGTTATTCACATAAGCACTGGCTTTGTGTGTTTCATACATACTATTACTCTACCATCAAGTATGTCAAGCACTGATTTAAGGGTCACCAGTGGCAGTATTAGCTCACACGGTGCCTTAGGCAAGATAAGACAGGACTAAAGTAAAGAACACTTTTAACTGCTTAGTAATTCTTTGTATAGATGTAGAAGTATATATGTAGCGTGTTTATATAAGATAGTCAGGTACAGTTAAAGTTTATGTTTAGTGTAAACTGTGAATAGGGTTCGTGTGAATCGGTTTAAATTCCAATCGAAGATATTGTTTTCATAAATCAATCTGAAACTGGCAGCCAGCTAGACAATTTTGTTATATAAAAAGGGCAGCTTTGACCTTTTGTTCCAAAATAAAAAAGAGGTGTTTCAAATGATGTGAAGCATCACAACTGCAAAACACAACTGAAAATCAAAACATGATTGAACCGACCAATTTTAAAGATGTTAAACAATATCTTTAAAAAGAATTTACCTGGACAAACTTTTTTATTGACATCTACATTTGAAAAAGTGGAGAAAACATTTCTCACATTTAGATGTCAATAAAAAAGACAAGAAACAAGAAACTTCAACATCTTAAACAGGTTAAACCTGAACAAACAGTTTAAACTTCACTCAAAACCTGCGGGAGCATGTTTGAATGGGCACAATGCTCTCGGTTTTTACTACCCTCTGACAATTTTGCAGTTGAGACTATGGCAGCAGACATATTACGTCAGGGCTTGTACATGCTGAACTGTTCATTTCATAATTTTGTTAATAATCTCAATTGTTGACAATCCGTGTCTACTGACAATTCGGCTTCTTTTCACACAAAACAGTTCTGTTAAATCTGTAACAAAGTACTTGTGTGTGTAAACCTACATGTATTTTTCATCATCAGCTTTATCATGACAGTGGTTATGATTATGTGGTTATGATTGAATCCAGGCTGGATGATCGATGCAGAGAGCAGACCTCGGTTCAGGGAGCTCATCGCTGAGTTCTCCAAAATGGCACGTGACCCCTCTCGCTATCTCGTCATTCAGGTTAGAAAAGAACAAGCAATTTCAGTTGATGCCCAAACTGTTCTTCTGAAGGTTCTCAAAAAACATCTGACCATGTTCTTCTGCCCCTCAGGGTGATGATCGGATGCACTTACCCAGCCCTTCTGACTCCAAGTTCTACCGCAGTCTGATGAACGGAGAGCTTGATGAAGCCCTGGACGCAGACAAGTATTTAGTGCCCAATCACAGCTTCTTCAGCAGCCCGAGCACCTCGCGCACACCGCTGTTGCACTCTGTGGTAATACAGTACACTCATAAAAATATTATACACTACTAGTCAAAGTACACACCTACGCTTTCCTTATTAGTACTATTTTCCACATTTTTTTGATGATAGTAAAGTCAACAAAATTATAAAGTGACACAAATAGAATTACAGGAATTATGTAGTGTCTTCTTATATGAGACATGCTTATTCTGCTTATTTGTGCTTTGGTTAAATAGCAAACATATTCTAAATGGTGGTCAGTCTCTTTTTCTTTTTAAAATATTCATGTGAAAGGTTAAACAAAACATTAATGGTATGAGAATGTAATATAGTTTAGTATAATGAAATATCACACTACTTTAAAACATCGTCTTATAACCCCCTCCTTTTGTGTAACAATAAATCTAAATAGTCAGTTACGGATAAATAAAACAGCAAATTCCCACAAATACAAACATGAAAGTATATCATACTTTCTACATGCAGTTCATTTATAATAACTGAAAGCTCAACACTCATCTAATCTGTCATAAAAGATTAACTGTAATTGTGCTAACAGTCATGTAGTAACTGCTTTCAGCCAGATCTGATGACAGCGTAGTGTGCTTTTACTCAAAAAGACAGGAAGTTCACACAGCAGAGGCGTATGTACCTGGCCTGATTCTCTTCATCTTCTTCTGGCCTGGTCTCCTTCGCCCACTTCCTGTTCACTCTGTCCTTTCATATCTTCATCCTCTCCCCCACTTCCTCCCAGCTGCCTCCTGATTAATGACCGTTCCACGCACGCCTATCCAGGAGGACCCTCTGGACCTCAGTACGCCGAGCGTTTCCTGGCCTTGCGCCTGCCGCTAAGTGCGTGCAAAGCTCCTTCGGCCTTTCAAGTCTGATTGCTTTCACGGGCAACACTTGTTAAAATGTGCTTTTGGCAGAACGAAGGCCTTGAGCTCAAACTGAGTCTTATGTAACACCGTCATTAAGGCACAGCCATTTAAGGCTGCAGTGTCTCTGACAGATGGTAGCCTATTTAGTTTGTTTCTTTTTGCCTTTCCTTGTGCTTTTGGACAGTGTTGTTTCAGTGCTCTGCCACCTAGGTTTTGTTATGGTACAGAGACCTCAGGGAAGCTGGGTTCTTTCTTCTCATAACATGTACAGGCCTGTGTTGAACAAGCAGGGTTAAATACAAACACTTTATCCGGTCCCCAGTCACTATATTTACAACTGAATCAACTTGTCAATTGAATGTGCGGCAATGACTACAACAAAAGCTGGATGTTTAAAGTAGTACTAAGTAAATGTCAGGAGTACATACATTATTAGAATCACCATTAAAGTTTACAATAGAATGTGTAAAGTTTACAAGAATTTGTTAAATGAATCTATTGACTGAAACTATTTTTGTTTTGTTTCAGAGTCTCAACAGCAGCATTGGAAACTGTCAGAGCAGAAATGGAGTAAGTTAGCAAGACCGCAGACTGCACAGTTGTCTGGAGCTTGAGCATTACCCTAAACATTAATAAACGTGTAACAAATTTGGAGATTGGCTAAAATAGATATATATATGCATTGCAATTTGTATACACCATAAAAACAATTAATTTAAAACAAAGGGAATTTCACCTGTTATGAACTGTCCCTAGTTTTATTTTGCAATGTTCTAGACAGGTACCTTTGTTTTCTGTTGTCATTTTATCCTGTAGCTCCTGTTCCTGTAGCTCCATAAGTAGAGCAATGCGTTAACAATGCAAAGGTCACAGGTTACTAGGGAACACACATACAATACTGAAAAAAATGTATACCTTGAATGTAACAAGTCAGTTTGTGTGATCCCTGGGAACTGAACCCATGATTTGCCATTGTAGTGCAACACTCTATTAACAGAGCAACTGTAAGACTATTGTTAATTGCAGGAACTTAATCAGGTTTAACTCTAGAGCTCTAGTTTTGTAGAGTGACACACTTTAACTTGTTTTTAGAATGATTTCCCGGCAAGAGAGAACAGCCTAGTCCTGCGCTACATCCCAGACCCGACAGAACAGTTCCTGGAAGGGGACTTCAAGCCTGCTCCGGGTTGGTATTATACATGTCTTACAAATGGAAAGATGTCTGAACGGTCGGTTGGAAAAAAGATGGAAAGCAGAAAGACAACAAAAAGACCGTTTGTAATTTGTGGTGAAATGAAAGCCTCTGTTGGTCAATGTTGGTACTACATTTGTGTGGTACACTTGTACTCTAAAAGGAATAGTTCACCCTTAATGATAATTCTGTGATTTTCACACACTTATTATAGTTTTCAAATCTTGTTCATGTTTCTTCATATTCAAATTTGGCCTGTTTCTTCATATTCAACGATTGGCTGTGAGAACCAAAGGCATAAGGCATCATTAGCTTAGTACAATTCATGTTTGTTATATAGACAAAAGTGGATTGAATGGTTTTTCTGTCATACAGGTTTATAACAACATGAGAGGCATTACATTTTTAAAGAATTTTCACTTGAATTATTCCTTAAAAATGCATAAAATAGGTGCAAATATGTTTATGTTCTAACAAATGCTGATACCCTCAAGGTAGATGCACATTTACTTGCTCATCTTAATCAACTACTAATTAGAAAATGATGAATAGAATAGTTTTTTGACTGTATTTTGTATTTTTTGCCAGAATACATTAACCAGAATGGCTCGCTAATGTCTAACATGACCAACCCAATATACCAGCACCCAGGACCCCCTCGCAAACCTCCGCATTCTTCATCCACACTGGATGAAACAGAGGAAGAGTATCTCAACTGCTTCAAGAGCCCCAGTTCTGCTGTGGCCGCCCCACCTGAGTATCTCAACACCTCCCACACACAACTCCTCTCCAGCCAGTCCTTCTTCAACATGCATGGTTTCAACCCACAGAGCAGCATGGACAACCCCGACTACCAGCAGGACTTCTGTCCCCTGGAGCTCAAAACACACACCAACGGCCACTTGCCAGCTGCAGAAAATGCTGAGTACATGGGGCTGGAGGTTCACTAGCACACTATGGAGAGGAAGGGACAGTTAACGTGAGCCACTTTAGATAAAAGACGGAAGGACATTTATTTATAGCAGAGACACAGGCAATTAGATTGCTAAGTTGTGGAACTGTGGTTTGCAACCGTCAAGGGCAGAACAAGTTAATGATAGCCCTGGTTACCTTTTAAATATGCTTGATTCTTATAATGCTCACATGGTTGCATTGAACAATTGTGGACAAGGATACGACAACACGATCTAATATGATGCCAGTAGACTTCTGAAGCTCCATAATATGGAATAAGTGTGTAAAGACTGTGTAAAGACTCTGAGAATGATCTGATTTCAAACATCATTAACGTTTCTATTTTAATTAGCAACCAAAACAATTACATTACATCAATGTACAGTGGGATTGTAATTAAAATACATTATTTTAAAAAATGTGTAAGCTGAACTCAGAGGCTGTTTAGCCTCTCTGCTGTGAATGAAATACACAATTATGGTGTAAAATATAAAAGATTTAATTTCAGTTTTTTTGCTGGAAATGTTGGCTGTATGGACAGGACTAGAATTCACAGTACTGGGACAAAATTATAAAGGTGGGCCTCAACTTGTAACGTAAAGATACATTTAGGCCCGGGACATGTCCCATCTGCCCTACCAGACAATGTGTATGATTGTCTGCTTGTTCAAAGACCAACATATGACTGGTACTTGTATAGAACTGTAATATATATATTTTATCCATTGTCATAAAAATACACATACAGGGTCACTCATATATTTCATTTATGTTCATTTTGTAAATTTGTTCCTGTGTCTTCATCTACCTGTACCTCCTTTTGACTTTTCTAATATTAAAATAAATTTCAGACAAAACATATCATGGTTATACTATAGCAACTGTATTGCACAATTCAAGGTAATGTGGTTGGATATCACATTTTAAAATCAATGTCTTTGTTGCTTTGATCATTCCTTTAAAAGTCCTTTGTCCTTGCAGTACTTTTATTATTACTGTAAGAACATACATTCAATAAAGTTTTTTTTTTACAAAAGATGATCTGAACTTGTTAAAAGTTTTAAGTGTTCAACTTGCAATCTAATCAGGAATAATTTAATCAAAAGATTTTAAACATTAAATGTTCTATTTGAACTCACTGCTATGCAAATTGCCTGTTTGTATATTCATGAATGAATGTGTGATCAAGTTTAGGACAGCCACTGTTGCTTGTGTTCACATACTGTAGGTGTCCTTTTGCACAAGAGAAAGAATTAAATAGACCTACTCAAATCAGTAAAACTAAAAGACCAATAAAATATTCGCAGAAAACAATTCATTACTATGAGAACTATCAGCCTACAAAATCAGCTAACAATCTACTTAAATTATAAAAGTTATGTTTTTATTTCAGTGGGTTGTACTCGAACAGTTTTAGTTTTGCTTATGTATTACACACTCTGGGCCGGTAGATGGCAGCAATTCTGAATCACCCCGCACATTTAGTCGGAGGCAAGGTGGTGTTTGATAACAGGAAATAAGAACGCTTCACTCCAGCAGAGGAGTGTTACTCTTAAGAAGAGCTCTGGAGTCAGAGTGGCAATGTTTCTACCCGGGGGAAAGCGTGTTTTCTGTCTTTTGTGGACAGTGATTTTATTATCGCAGTGGGTAAGTATGGCGATCGCTGCTTTATGTTTGTGTTACTGTGAATGTAACTAGTGGACGGTATTTGCTGTAGCCTAGCACAAGCTTCAACCGGTCAGACATCCTCTCCTGTCAGACAAACTTCAGTTTTAAAGAGTTTTAGGAATTATATTGTTTCTTTAAATCATTAAAGCAAGGTTATATATTTTTGTAATAGCGTGTCGTATATGTTTAATAGTTATAAGTGTGAAAGCTCTGTATGTACAAATACACATGATTTGCCTACATCATGGGAATCCTCTATCGTTCATGCTTTTGGTTGTGCTGTTTTACATTAAACCAAACCTGTTACCAGTGTGCCTTTGCACCGTGACACATTGGATGCGTCTCATAATTTGATATATGGTCTAGATAGTATTTTAGGGGTCGCGTTCTAAATGTTTGAATAAAATGTAAAAATGTACATTTAAAATTAAGATTTAAGAAAAAAAATTAGATTAACTATGAATTAAGAAAAACTATGATTTAAAGCCACTTATTCCGTGTTAACTACAAATAGGTACTAAAAGGGGATTATCCGTTTTGGTTTCATTTAGTTTTCCCGTCATTAAAAAAAACCTATTGCTGTCATCTCTCCATCCAGTTCATTTATTGTAAAAACAGTCCAACTTTTATCTAATCTCATGTTGATTCAAAGGTCACATTCTGTAGCATGTGATGCTACTGTCTGGTTTATTCCTTTATTTCTCATTTCAGATTCGAAATATTTCGCATCCTAAATTAACTTTCAGAAGTATTTTATGTAGTGGTTATGTAGGGGTGTCACTTCTGTGATTCTCTCTGTGTTTAAACAGATCGTTTTAGTTCATGTAGATGACAGTGAGTCAGAATGAGATTCCTTCCTTGTCCTTTCAGACATCACTGTTGTTTGGTAACCAAGCGATTTCAGTGAACTCTAATGTTTGGGTGACACATTTCCTCCTGTGCAGATATCACAATGTAGACTTACAGTTTACAGACGTTTTCTTAGGTTCTATGGTGTTTTGTTTACATTACATGTTATGTCATTTGCATGTCCCAACTAACACAATGTCATGGAGTCCTGTCTAAAACTCAATGATGCAAAAATGTAAAGAGCAGGGTAACCAATGGCAGTGTAATGACAAGTTTAATAGCAAAAAATACTTGAACACAAAATTGCTAAAATTAAGCAAATACTTAGTGTATACACATTTACTTAAAATTCACTCAATATTTTAAAATAGAAAATCAATGCGCCATCTATTAACAAAGTTATTAGAAGATTTTTGGTCTGAGTTAGTTAGCCCATTCAGAAAACTTTTGACTAAAACTAATTACCAAAAAGTATAAATCAAAATACCAAATACCGTACAATTAATCACTGACTGACTGATCAGGCTGACTGATTTTTCAGTCCATCACTGCTGTTAAGACTAAGATGACTACTCATACTCTCCTCTGCTTATACAGTTAGACTAGAATACCCTGTGTTGACAAACGCAGACTCTTGTACCGTTTGGAATCCTTGTATATTGGGCTGTTATATTCTGTAATGACACTATAATTTGTAACTGCAGCTCATGACTAGCAGTCTAGATTGCTTCCTTACAGTCTTGTTCTAATTGCATGATAAGTTTACTGGTACATAACGAAAATAAAATTAAAAAAGTTGGAGTTTTATATGCTGTTTGAAGACTCTTGGAAAAACTGGGTGATTCCTTTATGACCAACCTGGAAACATATCCTTGTATAAATCTTATACATTTCATTATATCACTGCATAAGTCACAACCTGCCCTTATATCCACCCACGCAACAGACCAAATCTAAAAAGAAAGAGCAAACATTGATGAATCAGCAGTGCTGAAGTTTCCTGTGTGTAAAGGATGTCACAGCTCACATGTCACATGTGCAAGCTAAGCTTATGTCTAGTCAGACTCTTGTTTTTGTTCGTCGAATGTAAATGCAAAAGTAAAAGGTTCAGTCCCATACCCTTTCAACTACTTTGTACTAAATGCTTTTTGAGATGTTGATCCTAAATACATCACAGTTAAATTTGATTGGATCAATTGAATGCTCACACCACATGCCTGGGTGGAGACACGCTTAAAATTCAGCACTTGCCTGCAGATTCCAGTCACATGCTTGGAGAAATGACGAAATAGCTGAGGAATGCATAGCTCTCTGGTTTCACTGAAACGCACTGAAGATCACTGCAGTCTGTTGATCCATACTTCTGTTTGCTTTGTCTTTTCCAACCTGATAACAACGCGCCACAAAGTTTCGTTAAAGGAATAGTGCACCCGTTTTTCCATCATTTACTATGTCATTCCAAACCTACCTGACGTTTTCTTTTGTGGCGCTCAAGAGATAATTTGAGAAATGTCACAGTGGTTTTGAATCCATACAACAGAAGTCAATGGGAATCCACTGTCGCTTGGGTTCCAACATACTTTAAAGTATATTGTCCCCTAGATCCAAAAAAGTTTTAGAATAATATTAAGAATCTAAAATTTTTGGATGAATTACCTCTTTAAGTCTTAAAGACAATGCTAATGTGTGAGTGTGTTGTTTGTGTGCGAAACATCTCTAGAGGGTCAGACGTCTTTTTTTTCTCGAAAGTAGCAAAAAATAAAAACAAGGGGGAAGTGGAAGAAAGATTGGGGAACTGAATATATATAGTATATGTTTTAAACATTTAGTGGTTTCACGTAAACCATAGCAAACAGCTGTCACAGAAACAGAGGATGTGAAGATTCATCAGACACGTTATTAAAGTGTGTTACTAGTGTTAACTCGCGTGTCTGTGCAGGTGCATGGCCAACAGTGTATCTGGTATGGCGAGTGCGGTAACTCTACTCTAATCCCAGAGAAGAAGTACAACTGCAATTACACTGGCCCTCCTATACCTTTACCCGAAGAGGGACAGGAACTGCTAATGGTAAGAAAATGTACCCATTTATATTTTTTTTAATGGTTAATTAGGACATTTGTAATTGCTTATCTTTTTGGATTCTGCTATTTTACAGGTTTTAGCTTTAGAAAGAGCTCTTTGAATTGTTCCTGTTTTATAAAATAAAACTGCATTGATACATACTGAAGGTAGTAATTAAATGGAGCTTCTTCTTTCAAAGACTTAAATTATAGTTTAAACAATACAGTATGTACATAGCTGTTCAATCATGTGTGACCGTCTGGACAAGCAGGTAGTCCTGCCCTAAACAGTCCTCACATTATCGGTTAAGACATTGTTGATGCATTCAGCCCAGTTGGGTTGTTTAATCAAACTAAACATATTCTATTTGGTGCTAAAATAACATGTTAAGACATGATAAATATTACAGGTGTTAGCTAGATGTTAGCCATTAAAAAGTTTCTGCCAGACTTAGCCTTATCTAGACCCGCCCCCTACTTTTAAAACCCCACCCTCTAAAAACTTACGATGAACTGACAGTTTCTGATTGGCTAAACAAAGAATCTCAAAACATTCCACAGCCACATATTTATATGCGGTTCACAGCTGACTCCTCTTGTCATTGAGACAGGTGATGATTTACAATACTGTACCTGTTTTATTGATATCTTTTATATCTCCTATATGATATGAAGATTTTGAGCCATTTTATTTTGGCTCAAAAATAAGTAAATACTTTGCAGCACCTTGAATACTAATACTAAACTTTTAATAGTAAATCACAATTAGTATAACATTAGTAATAATATTCATTAGACCCAAAAAATATTTTCCTAATTACTGTGCATTACCCTAGCCTATGAATTCATGTAAAACCTAGTGTTTCCCCACCAACGTGACTGTCTCACCAGTTACTTTTGTGTCTTCAGTGTATTTTTGAAAATAATTATGGCTTATAGAATAACCTAATCTGATTCAATCGTTTTTCAAATTTGGGATGCATTGCATAATTTAGTTTTTTTACCACAATCAAATCACTATTGGTATTTACATCCCTAATAAGCACATAATAAAGTAAGGCACCTATAGCTCTAAACAGTGCTGTTCCAGATTGCCGCATTTAAAGGCATGTCATTCTCAAACTGTGTGCAGGAACTGTGCCCGGGTCTCGTCTATGATAATAACAGCGTCTGCTGTGATGCCCAGCAGCTAAGGACACTGAAGGCCAATATCCAGATTCCCCTTCAGTACTTGTCCAGGTATGGCTGAATTATACAGCACTCCTGTAGATCAAATTGTAGAGCCAAGATCATTAGTTTGATTCCCGGGAAATCCGTTCACTTCAAATGTGGACCTTGAATGCAGTGTTACTTGGTTTGAATAAAAGTGTCTTTCAAGTCTATGCAAATCTAAGTGTGAAATATACGAAGCTACA
>JAZGTI010007712.1:0-21231 GCA_036877585.1 Botia kubotai
ACGCCTCACGCCTCTTCCTCCTCCTCCTGGAGCTCATAGACTGCCCTTCTCCAGGAGGGATGATGGTATGCACGGCTGGATCCGACGAGCCGCCCACGCACCCAACGGGCCTCTCCACAGGCCCCACCGAGTCCCCGTGAGACTCGGCAGAGACCTAAGGAGACCCACTCCTCACCCCACTGGAACCCTCAGACGTCCCCCCTTCCTGAGGGACCCAGACCTGACCCGAACCGAAGTTCATCTGAGACGGATTCCAGCAGCAGCCTCCCCTCCTCAGAAATCTCACGGACCACGACTGGGGCAGATGGAGGCCCCATCTGATCCAGCTGG
This sequence comes from Botia kubotai, assembly GCA_036877585.1. Classification (NCBI taxonomy): domain Eukaryota; kingdom Metazoa; phylum Chordata; class Actinopteri; order Cypriniformes; family Botiidae; genus Botia; species Botia kubotai. Next base: position 331 of record JAZGTI010007712.1, read on the forward strand.
GACCACAAAGTCCGATGGAGGACTCTGCCAGTATGACAGCTGGACCAGAGCCTCCCTCACAGAATAGGCAGGGAGGTAGTCGAGGGCCGCCATGAAATAGCGGTTGAGGAGAGGTGGTGGGACTGACTCACCAGCCCTCTTAACCTCAACCACGTATTCTGAGAAGGGAAGGCCTGCCTGGGGAGGAACGGGCAGCTCGTGGGCACGCGAGCTGGCGACAGTCTGGACCCACCACTCCGGGGACAGACTCATGATACCTAAAGACAAAGAAAAGACCAACAGTTAACAGATCAAAAAAAATAAAAATAAAAAACGCTGTCTGCTGGGTTCTGAGCTGGCCGGTTCATACTGTCAGGTTTTGTATACGGAAGAACCCAGATGCAGACAGCAGTACGAAAGGACAACTTTATTAACAAACTAAGGCAACAAAACAACCAACAGAAGCAAACAGCCACAAGGGGGCGAACCACAGCAAGCTGGAAAATAGTTTAAGAAAATAAAAAGAAAACAATTCAAAACTGAAGTGACGAACAATCTACTGGGATGAATAATAAATAAGCAAACAATGGTAAAATAACGAATAACCGAAATTCTATAAAATGCAGAATTAATCGGAGTCTAAGCCCCGCGCTCTGACACGTAACAGAGTCAGGATCCTGGCAAAGCGCGATCCCCGACTAGACAAAAGCCAGGATCCTGACATGTATGGCTTCAGAAGATATGGAACGTAATGAATGTAATGCATGACATGTATGGGCTAACTGTATGGTGCTATTCGTTTATAAGTTTATAAGTCCCTGGTCCCAATCCACTTTCAATCTATGCAAAAACAAGAATTTTCTTGCTGGAACTTTTGTGGTCCATGGTGGAACAGTTTAGTCAGATATGTTTCCCTATAGAGTGAATAACTCATTTAACCTGATTAACTCAATTAACTTATTAGGTGGTATCTAGTGGAATGAACATTTCACACCATCCTGTGTATGCTGACTACTGGTCAAGGAATCTGACAGATCAACTGACAGTAGAAACAGAGTTCATAAAGTCAGAGCAGATAGGCAACTGTCTTGTGCTTGGAACACAGAGAAAGATATAGCTCATGATGACATGCAAAATATGTACTTTGTACTTTTTTGTGTATTTGCACTTTTTTACAATTACAATTAAAGTCCACTCATTCACGGTGCAGAATTAAGGTGTAATTAACACATATAGTTGCTTAATGGGCAAAGACTAGGGATGGTCGACACAAACCTGATGTTTAGACGCTGTGTTAAGATGCCGACACATTGCTCTGAAGTGTGAATCAAAACATCCATGTCACGTGACTACAGCTAAATTAAGCATCAGTGCATTTCACAAATGTTTCGACAGCAAGTATACCTGTCAAATTTGTGATTGATTGACAGAGTTGGGAACACGGCTTCCCCACACACTTTCTTGTTTGACACAAACAACATATAGGTTTTAGTTCATCAACGCTTGTCTGAAACTTTGTCAAGTTTGTTTTAGATTAAAAGGCGCAAGTGACCATTAGGTGTCACAGTGGAGACAGGTACAAGTCTGGACACAATATGGAACATTTGCTTTAATGTTTTATGAAGTCTTACTCTGCCCACCACTAGCAAAGCAAAAAATAAATAAATAAAAGAATACATTAAAAAATAGGACTTACAACCAAGGGATCTTAGAGAATTATTTATATAGGTAATAATAAAGGAATGAGACGCAGGTGTGACAGGAAACAGGTAGTTGAAATCTGGGTAAGGGTGCCCTCAAAATGCAGGGTAAATTAAATACTTAGTTTTTTTGTATTTATTTATTTATATCCCAAGCCAGTGATAAAAAGCAGGTGCAAACGTGCCAAAATAGTAAAAAAAAAAAAAAACGGAAATACGACAAAAATATATTTACAAAAAAAAAATCTGTTATTTACACTTGTCAGCTGTCTTTCTTTTGCAGTTGAGTACACAGGTTAAAAGCTAGAGGAAACCAGATAAAAGCTTTATACACTTTCAATCGTTCAGCCTCATACAATGGTATTAAAGTTTTGACCTAATGACCTAGTTTCCTTTCTGCAATATAGACGTTCTTCTGTACAGTTCTTCTGTCTTTAGTGTTCTGGCTAACAGACCTTTGGGGGACACATCAACAGAGGTCTCCAGACACACCACAGTGGAACACTCCATACTGCTCTCTACAAACTACAGGAGGTGCTTCTGTACATATATTTCATACATGCACATGCTTCATATCCACACTTCCATATATTAACTGACAATGACATATTATGATTTTGTATTTAATAACACATACATTATACAACTGTTCCATTTACATAAATATATTTTATATATATTTTATATTAAATAAATTAATAACTACATTACTACCAATAACTACATTACTACCTTTATATTAATAACTACATTACTACCACTGACCACAAGATGGTGCAGTATGTTAAATAGAAAAAAAGGTTAGCTCGTCCGCTAAATGTCATTTAATGACGCTCTAAAAATGTCTGGGAGGTACATGTTACTATAATACTGTCAATCATCACAAGGTTATCATGATTTTTCCATGTATCCACCCTAGGCACCCTTTGCGAAGCACCATTAGATAACACAATAGGATACAAAGGACTGCATATGTAGCAAATCAGAATGTAAAAAAGAAACAATAACACATACATTGCACAAATGCTCTAACTGCAAAGTTTATCATGTAAGAGTCATATACATTTATGTTTCTACTAATCAGCAAATAGTATTTCCCCCTAATATAAATCTTTTCTAAATGATAGTGAGAGAGAGAGGCGTGTGTGGGGGGGGGTGCACTTGGTTTGGTCCTTTGCAAATATGCTTTTAGATTCAGCCACTGCAGCATGACTTTAAAAATGACAGGTAATTGCTGTTGTTTATTGGTTGTAGTAATGGCTGCTTTTACACCGTTTTCTTGTGTAGCCTAAAGTGCTTCATAATTGGAGCTCTTTTACAATGCAAGCGCTGAGACAACACAACTGGATCAACATCACTGTTAGTCCTGGTACTACCTTTCTATCAACAAATCAGACTGTAGAATTAGGTTTAGGGTACATGGACAGCAGTAATCTAATTATTGAGCTTATTCTGAATGAGACAATAACAATAAACTTCTGACTAAGGTGTTTACATGAGTTGCTTTTCAAGCCACGCCATTCAACCTTCCCTCCAGAATTTCACGTATCAACATACATTTCATTTTCATTATGGTATCATATACAGTTTTAGGTGTTTTATTTTTAATTTATGAAAGCTTCAAGTGCAGTTGATTATTTCCAGTTCAATGTGCAAACGTTTGGCAACAGGGCATCCTCCATACATTCAACAGGGCTCCTCCATACATTCAGCAAGTTCATTCTTGTTTGCCATCAAACGTTTGACCACTGCCATGTGTTTTTGTGTCCTGTTGTAAAATGCAGAAAAAACTCCCATACAATGCTAATAGTGTGATTAGGTTTACATGTCTATAATGCACTTTAATAATGCGACTAAAATAGGGATACTCCACGTGTTAATTCAATTAGTATGACTTTAGTCAGATTAAGGTAATCAGAAATAGAATCAGGTTAATATGAGAATATTGTTCTCCATGGGGTTGTAAAGCTTTTCTATGAACCTATTATTTTCCTCTGATTTTAGGGTAGGCTTCTGTAAATTATAGTTAGGATTTACATTACAGAATAGGATTTGGGTCAGGACTATGTTTTTCTTTTACATGAATGTTGGTCCAGGACCAACAAAAAAGTGAATGATTGTCTTTTTGAATGATTGACCATATCTTGATATCAATGAAATCAATTTAAACCAATTAGAACAAACACCACAAAACTTTACAATCATTTTAACCTAAGGTTAAGCCGTTTAATAACTGCTTATCCTTTATCTGTCTAATCCAGTGTTTCTGTCATTAATAGGTTTATTTTGATGACCCAATCAACTGATTTAACAGTTATTCATGTAGGTTAACTTCTTAATCTTTTGAAATTAAAAGGTTGCCATAAAACATTTCTGGTATTTCTTCATTTTTCCTTTCTCTGATTGAAATATATTCAGATTTTTAACAGATGACCTCAGTTTCAATTTTCATATTACTACTATTTTGTAATTTTCCTTTAACAAAAGTAAATGTCTTATTAATTGACTTAAAGACAAACTCACTTTCAAAGTAAAACCCTAAACTTCACTTCACATTGAATGACTTCAGTTCTTTCACTGTGGTAATTTTCTTGCCATTAGGAAAAAATTAAGCTATAATAAAATTAATTTTACAGCTGGTGCCTGAGGTTGACCAGAACATATTCTGTCTGTTTTATCGTGTTAAAGAAATGATTCCTTAAATCACAACACAAACATATCTGTTTGTTAAAAGTTCCTCAAAAGGCAACAAACAATATAAGCCATTGTATTATAACAAGCCCCTCCCTTTCCAGCCAATATAACCTATTTGAACTGTTTATGTGCTGCAGATGGTCACATCACAGGCCAATTTGTCTCATAATTGTCAGCAGCTGCTAATCATCTTAGATCAATGACCGTTAGTTTGTCATTTTCATGTTTAAATCAGCTCATTTATTTGCTTAATATGAACCTTTGCCTGCCTGGCACCACCGAAGCGATCAGATTTTCCCATCTGAGCTCAGGTGCACATCTGCCTCTGTCTCTGGCCAGAGCAGTGACGGTTGTCCTGAGCCAAGAAATGCTCCTTAGATTGAAGCTGTTGCACATAATGAACAGGCAGGATTCAGGAACACACGTCATCATAAAAAGGCCAAAACAATTATTTGCCTATAAGGTCGCAAAGGCCTCTGGTTTTACCATTTATTAAGTGGTAGATGATTTGTTATGTAATAATCTGACCTTTCAGTCGGGTGGTTTATTGACTGCCAAGATCTCAAAACCACAAAATATGTGGTTGGAAAAAAAGGCAGCTTACACTGTGTTATAGTTTCAAATGTATTAAAAATCCCTGTATTGTACTGATATTCCTGTTTTGTAATAGGTCCAAAATTACAACAGGGTAAATAATTTCATTAAACAAATATGATCTTAATAAACTCTGAATGTTGATGTTTTTAATAAATAAATAAATTATGATGGGGCATAAAAATGTACTGCTGCAATAACCTGAATATTATAATCCACAATATCTGACTCTTGTATAAACCATCAGAACAAGCTCCCATTCCCAGTCTGTACATACATAAACCACACTGAAATATAGCCTGACTGCTGTGCAGTCTCAAACAATAGCTATACTGCCACATCCTTATTATATATCAGCTAAACTGACACACTGTATATGGATTATAATGTTTATAAATAAATACTGTAGGTACATTTGTGTAAGTTACTGTACAACAGCAGACAGACATCGCAGCATGGAGCAGAATAACAAATTTCCCAACTGAAGGGACTACTGCCTAGACTAGCATAGACTAGCATGATAATTATTTATATGCTGGTCCAGGCAGGTTTATGCTGATCATTAGTTGTTTGGTCCTGATCTACCTGGCGGAGCACCACAGCCATCATAAGCCTGTTATCCTGGTGGGTGCATCAACACACCAGAATCCAAAACACAACAGATGTTGCATTATCCAATGTGCTGAAGTTCATATCTCCACAATGTGGTATAAATTTGTTATGAAATGAGGTATAATGAGAACAAAACTATGTAACACAATCTCTATACATGTTTTCCGTTTCAGGAAGACATTGCAATGTATTCCTCAGAAGAAATTGAGGTTTATAGAATAAAATAGAATAGGATAGAATAGAAAACTTTATTGTCATTGCACAGCTGTGTAAATTTAGCATATATCATCATTTATCATAATGACAACCATTCCATAAAACCTTCCTGATAATAGATCGTAGATTAAAATCAAGCTTATACCACACATGTGCTAGAGCTTTATGATGATTTACTTTAGAAACGGAAGTTCAGACTGTCAGTAACATAATTCACAGTCACAGATTATCACGAAAAGAAATTTGTTGTAGTTTCTTTTAGCTAATTGTATTGATAGTCTAGATAAATAAGAATATTTAGGTTACAGTAATACACAGTGAAGGTCTAAGGAGCAAACAGTGGATCAAAAAATGGGCACCTCAAAAAATGCTCTTAAGTTTATTCAAAATGTACATTACATTTACATACGGTATAGAGGGTGTAGAGAGTACTAGTTTGGGAATAACATAAATCTAAATCTTGTTAACCTTTTTGAATGTCGAAATACCTGACACTTGGCATTTTTATATATTTACATGCCAAAACAACTTAGTTTTTACAACTTGAAATCCGACTCACAATTCCACAAATGTTGCAAATAAAATAAACGTACAGACACTTTTTTTTTACATAAACACTTTTTATTGACATTTCAGTAGTTGACAAATTTCAGCAGGTACTCAAATAATTTAATTTAGAGACTCTGGTACCATTTAAATATTCTTAATTACCTAGTGACACGGTTGTGGGTGACAACATTTAGTTCAGTGTGACAAAAATCCCATTAAAAATACAGTATTTTGTTAATTTGGAAGATTACCATTAAATGCAAAGTTTTATGCAAATACCTCACAAAAGTAATACTTGATTTAACAGTACAATCGTGGCAATGTGTGCATATATGATAGATAAGCAAGATTGTTGTGACAATAACATTGTTGTGATTGGTCAAACTGCTGTTTGATTGTAAAGTAATTTCACTGCTCAGACACAAACAGGAGAGATTTATTTTTGCAATAGCACTAGTTACACATCAGAATTTCTAATGATTTACTTTGTACATTTTTTTAGACTTTAATCACATTTATCAATAAGGCTTAGTTGTACTCTGAGTTGAAATTGAAGTTGAAATTGAAAACAGTCATTGTGGACAACATCAGCCATTGTAACAGTCATTGTATATTGAGACTAAAATTGATACTGACAAATGTCAAGCACATTGTGATCAAGGTCACGATACAGCCACATGACCAATTATGCAAGAAAGAAACAACTACTAATATAATTCTTTTAATGCTGACACGTCGCCCTTTTGGAGCTGAGTTTGACCCCTGCATTCTCAGCCTTACTGTAGAGGGGCCCCTCAAACCACCAGCCAATGATGAAGCTGTAATACACAGGCAGAAATCAGTCACTCACATTTACTTGCTGTTATGTAATTATGCTGGTGTGTATAAAACATGATAATATTGTTTGCAGAACGCACAGTTCTAACCTTATCATAAGATAGTGGTCAGTCTAGAAAAATCCCATATCTGTGTTAATGACCTACTGCCCTGAAAATACATTTATTTGCAATAACCTTTTGGTAAAATATTATGTTTAGCATAATTTTAAAACTTCACCCATAAAATGTATGTAGTCTGCCTAGTTTGGCGGGTACATGAAACAGCTATCTGCTTTTATCATCCATGATTACCCAGCCAATAAAAATATGAAAAGAATGCTTTCAGCATTATGGAAACATTCAAGTACAAATAACATTATCAGGATATTCAGAGAACAATGTGACAAGAATGTTTCCTCGCAACATGACAAGAAGGTATGTCAAATCAGTAATCAGTATAATCAAGTAATCAGTAATCAAATCAATAATGTTGCATAAATATTATTTTTAAAAAGTTTTTGTCCTAACATTTATAAAACCCATAAAAAACATTGGTGGAAGTTAAGGCAATGTTCCTGTTAGCTAAATATGAGCAATAGCATCTTACTGTGAACTGCCGGACCTCTCCACGCTCCACCAAGTTATGTTCAGTCTCTGGGGTTATGGCATATGCCAGTTTCTGTGAAGATAATGTATGGTTATAAATATACTACAATCATTTTCATAGAACTGCTTATTCTGGATATAATTATTTCCACACGCAGGTGTAATTAAGCAACAAGATTAATGTAGGTATGTTATTTAAACCAAACAAATTATTCATTCATTATAATTTCATTAAGTAATTAGGATTTAGAACCACATTAACCAAATTATTAAGTATTCATCTGTTTAACCTTTATTTACCATCTGTATGAATGATGACTCATGAATACTTACATCACAAAAGCTTCCAGGCAGAGAACAGAACTTGTAGATGGCGTAGAGTGGCACCATGATCATAGATGAAATGGACAAACACCAACCAACCATGTTCGCCCATGTAGGGAAATAATAGGAGCCATATTTTGGAGGGTTAAATGTTGCAAAACTCACAACGACCATGAACTGAAGAAAAAGAAAGAGAAACAAGCATCTTTTATTGACATTTAACAGAGTGTTATTATATAAACAGCATAGAAATATCATCATGTTGTCATTGAGAGAGGTAGTGTAACTGTAAATGTACCAAAAGGAAACATGGACTAACAAACTTCCAGCACAGTCTCCAGTACAGCCCAGGTCTCTGTCCAATCATCTCCTGGATATCATCACTAAAGCGATCCACACCTAGAACACATAATGATATGTAACTTCATGATGGTGTAGCTCAGATTTCTTTAAATAAGATAAAAGTATCACCACACTGCCCACTTGTCTTCTGTTGCATACCAAAGCACACTGTTGCATTTAGTTAAAGTTTGGTGAACATATAAAGCACAAAGGTGTTTATAATTGACCTCAAAGATTGACATGCTTTCTCATCACAAAGATTACAAACTTCAAAGATGCATGGTTTGTGAAGTTGTGTAGATGTTATATTTGACCATAATCTATGTTTATACCTTATTCAATTAAAACAGAAGTCCTACAGCAGCCATCATATGCTTTTGGCCATTTTTGCCCATAAAAGACTTTGTGGACAATCTCTGCAGACCAAATATTACATAAAATGGTGATTAGAAGCAAACTTCCATAGTGGCTTCCATGTAGAGCAAATATCTTGCTCTATGTGTCTTACTGCCCGCAGGGCTTTGATCAGGAGTCAAAGTATAAATGCAGTGTGGCCGCTCCACAAAGAGAGCAGAGCTGAATCACAGGCTGAGGGCCAAAGGAGCAGATGTTTGTCAGGTAATGAAACTTCCAAAAAGGCTACTGAAGCCTCAGGCTAGTCTGTCTTGCCCTGGCTTTGAGCCTGCAGCATGCAACCTGGTACTCTTGGAGACAGAGGTTTAAACCATGCTCTTCCAGTGGTGAACCTTCAGTTAGCAGGTTACTCTGACTGTCCTGAGATTATGAAGTCATTCTGAAGTTCAGGTCTTAAGATAAATTTAAGAATCATTTATTGCCTCGGGTTTGTCTGAAAAGTTCACATTCTTGTGAACACTGGCTAGTTTATAAAAGGCACAGAAATGACTTTTTAAGGATAAAGTGAACGTGAAAATTATGACTTTAAACAGGTTTGATTTTCTCAAAGAATTTCTGTAGAAAATGTTGTACAGTTATTCAAATGTCAACTTTCTTAAAGGTAACATGCAATGTTTTGGATGTTAAAATACTATTTTCTATCCTAAAAAGAGAAAGAAAATTAGACTACATACATAATTGAACTAAATTCGTTGACTATAGAGGCTTAAATATTGCTAATGTATCAGATATGAATTTTGTATGCTCTACATCCACTTCATTAGCACTGCTGTTTCAGACTGTAAAAAATATGGCAATAACATCTTAGGATTTCTTCTGAGGAAGTGTAAACTATTCAATGTTCCAAAGAAATATAGATCCATAAGCTCAAGGATTCAACCACCTATCAGAATTCTGGTACTCTAATGAAACACAGTTGCCCATGAGCACAGCTGTCGGCATGCTGCCTGATAGCCCATCACTGCCCTAATGTAACATCAGCTTCACTGGACATGTAAGAACAGGAATCACCCTCACCATAGAACCAGGCGATGCCGATGGCCTCAATCAACACTCCAAAAAGAATCGATGTTCCTGCCGCAAAGTGATCCAACAGTGTAAACACATAGATGCCACCCTGGAGAGAGGAGGGGGGTTGAGACCATCATACAGAGAGAGAATCAAGATGAACATAGATATGACACAATATCTATTGTATGTTTTTCCCACCACAATCTCATGGTAATTTGTTATTATTTTACTTTTTAGCAATTTCATGACTAATGAATGTTTGATAATGTTTGATCTTTTTTGCTCCAGTAATGGTTGAGTTTAGGGTGGGGTTAGGGGTGGACTTTTACCATTCTTACCATGCAAATTCATGCAAAATCGTCAACTTGTAAAATTAAAAATAGTTGTAAAATAGTTGCTGTCAGATCAGGTTGGTTTTTCCATAATCTTGCTCTTGAGTTTTTGAGAGTATGTGCAGTAAGATGCTACTAATTAGATAAAAAGTTAATAGGGTGAGGTCTCGCATACATTTGTGACACAGATAAGTGAGATGAGGAACGTGGAAACTACAATGAAGAGGGTGAAAAGCTCTCGATGCTTGTGCAGAAACTTGAATTCATCTATGAGTCCCGTGATCACAGATTCCATCCCTCCCATCTGAAAGACAGCATTTAACTTTGGTCACATTGCTGGGATTTCCTCATGCAGGAAGTCCCTAACACATGAACTTTTATATCTGTTTTGGATATTGGTATCAAAAACTTAGAATATTGCATATTTTTACAAAAATGGGTGTGCCTGATAAGTGAGACAATCAAAATATATAGTGTTGGGGATCCTGCAGAACAGATCACACTATTCTAATGTACTAGCAAACGTACTGTACTGTAATGTACTGGCAAAGGTATGTACTCCAATGTACTGCAAATGTACTGTAATCTAATGTACTGGCAAAGGTACTGTGCTCTAATGTACTGGCAAACGTGCTGTACTCTAATGCACTGGCAAACGTACTGAACTGTAATGTACTGGCAAATGTACTGTACTCTAATATACTGGTAAATGTACTAAACTCTAATGTACTAGAAAACATACTGTACTTTTCAGAAGTCTAAGACATCTACATTCCACAGTTTTTCTTTTATAAGATATACGAGACATGACAATCATGCATTAGTTTGGTGACAAAGCAGTTTTTTAACTGTTCAGTTTCCAAGATATAAAAAAGTTTAAGAGAACAGGGTTGTCACAGGGACTCACAGCACTGTCAATTCCTAAAGTGAGCAACATTATGAAGAAGATAACAGCCCACACTGAGGAACCTGGGAGTGTAGCAATGGCTTCTGGGTAAATAATAAACACCAGACCAGGACCTGGAGGGGAGAAGGTGTAGATTTAACACTAATATATAATTTGCTATAACACCAAAGCATAACTGAATGAAATGATTTGAGATTGCTTATATAAGTATTTTGCACTATATATAGATTACCTAATTAAACAGAATAAAACAGTCTAATATTTAAGGTGAAGTAGGCAATGTCTACTTCACCTGCAGTGTCATCAACTGCATTTGCCCAAACCCCTGACTGTTTTAAAACAGGTTTACAGAACATGCCTTCTGCCATTGGTTGAACAAATGCATAAAATCAAAGCTTATGTCATTGACAAAGCCAATGTTGCTACATAATATAGGTTATAGTTTCATGAACTAATAAGGAAAATACCATTTTTATTTAGTTCTTAATGCAATTAAAATGTAATTTTGGAGGCAGTGAATATAAACATCAATCTAACAGAAAAACAGCGCAAATGTTGCAGACAATTAGACACATCGACATGTTTCAGTTCACCTGACATTCTGCAGCTCACACATATTGACTTTTCCTCTCGGAATAAAGAGAAATAATCCTGGTTGTGTTTATAAGAATTATGAGAGCATAATGAACACCAATTTCAATCACAGGCTTTGAATGAAATCAATCAAAAATTGTTGTAAATGTTCTGCCATGTATTTACTTCATAAAGGACATGAAGAATGTCCATGAAGTATAAAACATTATATCAAATCTAATCTAAGTGTTTGTTTTAGGTGTGTTGGTGCACTTGTAAATAATAATCACTTTTCTTCATTAGATAATGTTTAAACAACGATTTATTGGATAATTTTTTAATTTTAAGTTTAGATTGTTTTACATTTCTTTGTGAGAATAATCCATTATCAATCCAGTGTCAATAAGATACACAGTAGAAACACACACACTCACCATCAGTGGCGACTTTATCCAGGGCAACATTGTGTTTTTGGGACATATAACCCAAGAAGGAGAATATGACGAATCCAGAAAAGAAGCTAGTCAGAGAGTTGATGGAACTGGTTATGATGGCATCTCTGTAAGAAAGAGGACACACATGTAACAAACACACTCGAGTGGGCTGCTACATTCTGCTTAACCCACACCTGATATTGGATTGGTGAAACAGTTTAAATGTGTTAATATATTATGTCAAAATGTAAAAAGCCTACGTGCAAAGCATCAAAAGAATTTTGATTCAGCAATACTAACTATGACCAAACGTGTGTGTTTATGTGTGTGCCGCTTCTTAAATCCAAACGTTTAAGTTTGGCTCAAGGTTTGGATCTTCTCACCTATAACAGTTGTTGCTGAATTTGTTGTAGCTAGAGAAGGCGATCAGCACACCAAACCCCACACCCAGAGAAAAACAGATCTGTGTGGCTGCCTCGATCCAGACCTGCGACACAAACAGCCCCGGCCAGACGCACAAAAAGGGCCATACAACAGCTATCATTAGAGATAATTGCAGGAAACTCATTCAACAGAAAGATGAAAGACACTTGTGAATACAGGGTAATTTTGCAAATTGCTGCTGCACACATGTCTAATCTAATTCTGAAATTGCTGCTTTGAGGTCTCTTTGCCAAGTGGTCCTTCAGGAAAGAATCGCAGATTTTATAAAAACTTACTTAGGCTAATAGTAACTTCACCTGGCATTTGTGATGATGGGCAATTCTTATGAGCTGTTTAAGAGATTGATACATAAATACACACTCACAATATCATTCTCTGTGATTTAATAATCAAAACTCTTTATGTAAATGCTGCTGGTTCTCAAAGAGCAGAGCAACATGTGAACGAAACCAGCTGTCGAATCATTCTTCTGTTCACGCTATAGACTGTCTAAAAGTGGACAAAGGCTCCTCTTTTATGAAATTATATTATAACGTGTGCTTAACCGAGACATTTATGATGTTCAGCAGGTGCGTGTACATGTGTATAGTTGTAAACAGGTGCATGTGTGGGGGTGTTTAGAAAATGAGAAGGTTTGGTCTAGTATCAATGTATATAGCTATTCTTTGGAGACAAAATTGCCTTTACAATTTAGCTAAATTTGACAAATGTCTTATGTCTGGGACATGCTTAAAGATGATTTTTATTGTTAAATAAAATTCGAACCATTTCTTTTTACGTTTTCGTTTTATGGATTAGTGTTTGATTAGTTTGTAGTGATTATAATTAGCGTTATATTAAAACAATATATATATGTGGTATATCTATGGTATGCCCTCATTAAGATGTGGACACTAGCTAAACATACTTGTTTGTATCTGTGTGTACCTGAGCATCACACAAGCGGAGAAAGTCCACACTCAGATAAGCTTTAATACCATCGATGGCTCCAGGCAGAGTGACACCACGCAGGAGCAGAACAGTTAGAACAACATAGGGCATAGTGGCTGTGATCCACACCACCTGCACAAACACACACAGGCATACATAAAACACACACACACGTTTACTTATCTATCTAAATGAGGACAATAGACTTCTATTGTTAGACAATCTTTATCTATTATTGGTGTATTTTATTAAGGATTAAAAAATATGCAAAAGACAAAAGACAATTGCATCCAGTAATTGCAAATCAACACGTGGGTTACCAGACCTGTTGTTATGTGGCTACCAAGGTGTTCTAAATTGCTATCAGCAGATTGATATTTAGTTGCTTGGGAGTTTGGGTGGTTGCCTAGTGGCCAAACTCCAACTTTATGATATTCTGGCGATGGCTCGGGGACAGGGTACATTTCACAACATCATCAAACCTAAGCATTTGTTCTAAGCTCTCAGACAAAATGCTCATGCTTCAGGCTGAAAGACTCTGGTCTCTCCTTTAATGCAAGTCTAAGGGATTTGTTTACCTGTCGGTCCAATCATTTGAAAAACTAATAGCACCCCTCCCCACAGCAAGCCTCATGATTTGAGGTACGATTGATGTTTGTAGCACAAACCTTTCCTGATGTCTTGACTCCCTTCCACAGACTGAAGTAAAGGACCACAATGACCACAGCCAGGCAGGCGGTGAGCTGCCAGCGCGGCAAACCCAGGTCATCTATCCCAGTGCTGTCATGAAGATGAAGAACCCCTCGTCTGAGGGCAGAAGACACAGTCTAAGGGTATATAACATGGCTGTTCAACTCCAGGAAAGGAAAGTCATTTCCGGCAGAGTTTAGTTACAACCCAAAGAAAAGACCAGCTTAGACCAGCATGAATTTTCATATTGGTCCAAGCTGATTTATGCTGCTTAGTGCTGGTTTAGTGCTGGTCTAGCAGGGCACCAGCAAATCAGCATCTAATACTGGTGACCTAAAATGTTGGTATTTTTGACAGGGCAAATACAAGCTAATCAACGTCTTCAGGATTACTTGAAATTACAGGCAGGTGTTTTATTAGGATTGGATATAAACTCAGTACAGTGGTCTTCTAGGACCAAACTCAAATAGGACTGTCAACATTATATGAGATAAAAATATTAACATATTAACATAGCTAAAAATATATTTTATTTGTGAATTATATTTCTTAGCTTATGCATTATTTTTGCAAGAACAATGCATGGTTTATCTACAAATTAATAATCTCCAATAGACAATGGTTTTGGAAGATGTTTTGGAAGATCTATCTGCTGGACATACTCAAAGTACTCCAATGCAGGCGTGGCCTTGTGCGTGTCATTCAGCAGGGTGGCATTGAGGTCTGAGCAATTGGGGCTGTTCCAGGTGTTGTTGCAGTTGATCCAGGGCAGTTCACCAGAGAATGAGGAAAACAGGTAAAATAGGGCCCACGCGATGATGACATTGTAGTAGAATCCCACATACAAGGAAATCAGGATCACTGTAAAGCCCACACCTGAGAGAAGGGTTTAAAACCAGCAAAAATAATCTAAATATAAAAACACTGTGACAGTATTTACATTATGATAATTAAGGTAATTGGATTCTTAAAGGGATAGTGCATCCAATCTTCATTAACATATAGTGGTATGAAATCCCAAGCTTGGGTCCAAATGCGTCATTGTCACACAAATGTCACTTGTTTTAGACAAACACAGCAAACCCATCTGAAAATATGGAATGGAAAATATGGAATGGAAACAACATTTGAGAGCTGCCATGGATAGGAATGTTTTAATAACTCAAATGTCTGTTTGTTTCTTACACAAATCTAAATTTGAAAAAAATCTGAAAATGAAACATCCTAAACAATGATAATAACATGGAAAAGAGCTGCTTAAAGACTCTACAAAATGTATACTTCTGTGTTCCACAAACCACATAACATGGCAATGTGCAGATTAAACAAGTGTCATTTTTGAGCAAACATTTGATTCTGACATGGCTACAAATGTGTATACAGAATCTAACCATACATATAAATGTGACAGACTCTACACATCTGTTATTAAAACTTTTCGCTTTTACTTGGGTCCCATCCCAACGAGGGAAGAAATCACTTTCCCGGACTCTCTCTTTCACTCTGCCCGGTTGGTGGAATGAACTCCATATCTCCATCAGAATGGCTGAGTCATTAGCCATTTTCAAGAAACAACTAAAAACTCATCTTTTTCGTCTGCACTTCCTTGACTAATTTACTAACACACCCCCACTTTTACTTCTTAAAAAAAAAAATCCTTATCAGACTGGGTTGAAATACCTGAGACTTGTCTATATCTACGCACTTATTCACTGTTGCCTCTTATTGTAATTGATGTTGCTTCCTTGTCCTCATTTGTAAGTCGCTTTGGATAAAAGCGTCAGCTAAATGACTAAATGTAAATGTACTTTTAGTTTGGTTGAATTTCTATCAGAAGTTTTTCAATTAAATATTGGGACAAAAATATCCCAATGAAGCCCTAAATCAAACTACATTGTATATAGTTGAGAAATGCAATTGTGTATATGTGGGGTCGCCCTCAAGCACAGCAAAAATTATTGCCTGGTAACAACCAAACAAAATGACTGAGATGTGAAAAACATTGACACTCACTAAACATAATCACAAAATCAACAGAGGTGCTCCTGGGTCTCTATACATGCACTAAAATAAAGAAGATAGTTAGTTTACTTTTTGTCTATAAGCACAACATGCCAACAAACCCCTGTGAATCTGGAAGCTGAGTTCTTTGTCTCAAAGCTAACAGCAGGATTCTCCTATCATATATTAGCAGCACATGTGTGATTCCCAGCCCCTCTCAGGGCATCGATCCTGAGGAAGCAAACATGTTGATCAGTGATAATTACAGTAATCTCTCCTTGAGTGTCAGGTTTACAGAGAGCCAGCCTTGTGATTAAAATGTCCGTCTCCTTCTCTCTTCCTCTGCGACGTGCCTGACAGCCCATTTTGGACATCTTTATCACATAGATGGAACAGATGATGGCTTTGTCTGTGTTACAAACCTTAAGATTCTATTTAGAGTGAGGCTGTAGGGTAAAGTGGACATAATATACATGTTTCAATAGAACTTACGATTTAATAAATATTTTTAATTATCAAAATAATCTGCATTGTAAAATGCAAATCTTGGCAAACAAAACATTGCTGTCAACTACAAACAGTAAACTACAAACAGTCTTTTTGATACACAATGTTACATCTTGGTATATAATAAAAGTTTCTCCATAGGAAATCCAGGGTATGTTTAACATTTCTATCAACCTATCAGAATTTAGGATTGAGGTCAGTTTGAACAACATTCTTATATTGGTTTTAGAGGTAATCAATGATCGATGTTTTGGTTAGGGTTTGTAGAATAGGATTTTTCTACAAACCCTAGGAAATAGGAAAAGGAAATGTTGCAGAGGTTGATCCAGAAACACATTCTATTTGAAAGAATCATTGACACTTCACACAAAGTAAGAAATAGCAACAGCACAACAGCACATAATGTATTGAAACATTTTTTTAACCAGGTTAACCACAGGACCATCGGAGAACAGGCAAAGCTTGACATCTTCTGTATACTTTTGAAGTGACACAAAATTTGCTTGCCACTACAAACTAAGCTCTGGCAGACAAATTTCATACAAAAAGCCAATTTTTATGTCTTCCATTTGACTGCAGATGATTTTAGCTGGAGATAAACAACCTGTCTATTGTCAGATGGAGTGTTTTTCCGGATCAGCACTTTTAGGGGACAAAACATCTGCTTTAGAAGCCAGTATACACATACTTTGTATACAGCCAAGAGTAACAAATATCTAACAAATACTGTTGCTGTGTTGAATACTTACACATGCAATACATATTGAAAAACTTTTTCATCTTAAAATCTTAAATTACCTTTAAAGATTGGGCAGATCTTCCAGACTCCTGCTGCCCCTTCACGGTTATACTGGCCCAATGCTAATTCCATATAAAAGAGGGGCATTCCAGCAATCACCATGAAAAACAGATATGGAACCAGAAAGGCACCTGACAAAAACAAATCAACACAAATATACAACACCACTCAACTTTTGGGACACAAACCCATTCTTTATTGCTATATTTCATTTTCATGTGGAAATTTGGAAATAATTAGGAAAATGAAAGTTTGGGAATTATGTATGAATGTCTCTTGATTTCTCTCTCTCCATCTCTCTCACACTCCCATACACATAACCACATACTCAGACTGCCAAATTGAATGTAAATGGCAGATTTTCACAGAAAAATCTATGTCCTTCATTAACAGTTTAATCAATTTTATCTGTATAGTACATTGGTAGTGTAGAAATAGTCACATCCCAGTCTCTAGTCTTAGATTCAAGTTTTAAACAAACCACATTTGTTCAGAATCCTATTGCAGACAGTAACTGACAACAAGATTCTAGATTTAGTCATTTACAGTTATGCAAAATCAACACATATTGGTTTTTATTTTCACACTTATTTTTACATTTACATTTAGGCATTTGGCAGACGCTTTTATCCAAAGCGACTTACATTGCATTATACTACACATTGATCACTATACATTGAGTATGTGCAATCCCTGGGATCGAACCCATGAGGATGCTCTAACCACTGAGCTACAGGAAAGCTTATGTTCCCTGTTTCTTACCTCCTCCATTTTTGTAACACAGATAGGGGAACCTCCAGACATTGGCAAGATCCACAGCAAACCCAATCACAGAGAGCAGGAAGTCAATCTTTTTCCCCCAGGTCTCCCTCTCCTCACCCGAGGGGTGGGTCTGACCGGTGGGGCTTATAAGGGTGGAGGTGGTGAACTGCACCCCATTTTGCTCCTTCACTAGAATCAGCTCCACCTCCTTGAGGCCCGTGGTGCTGGAGGGTTTGACAGGGGCGATGGCTGAGGACATGGGTGTGACCGGTAGTCTGCCTCTTAGCATGGGTCACCAGGCAAGGCCACAGGAATGCAGAGGATGGAGAGAAAACCTCCAGACACAGATACAGAAGACCCTCTGATAGGATGAGGGGATGAGAGAGGAGTGATGGATGGAGAGAAGACAAGGAGAGAGATAGAGGGAGGGGCAATTCAGCCATGTTGATAACAGATCAACCAAAACTGGGACCAACATAGAATGGACACTCAAAATCAGGCTCAACTGATATACTATATGGCACTAGACACAGGGTTCTTGTCCAGGGTTCTGTAAATATACAGCAGGGGGTGTTTGCACAAATTGTTTAAATATTAAATATGGAAATGTGTTTTTTTTTCATTTGGTACATTACTGGTCTAAACAATACAGAAGGAAAAATGAAAGTTTTTTATAAAATTATTAATAAAATTTATTAGAAAAGCTTTTTAATATTTGATGTCCGTTGATTGGCTAATCATTTGTCCCATTGCTAATGTGGCAAACGTCTGTACTAGATCAAAGTGACAAAGAAAAATTTCCAGATAAGCTGTTTCATACTAAATAAATTAATATGTATATCTCATTTAGTATTCAGTCTAAATGATTCAAACATGATTCAAAACTCATTTCTTCCCAAATCCTGTCAAGTGTCTCAAAACCTTTCAACTACACTGTAACAAATCATCAGGTAACCTAAAAATGTGCTTCATTTGACAATATCTAGATTTTGTTCAAGTAAAAAATATTAGTTATCCGTGTTATGAGAAAATAAACCTGACTAGATTATGTTATACTTTTTTTAAGGGTCTGATCAGATAAAAACTTTTTGTTACAATAGCACATTTTAACACTTTACTGTAAATGTTAATACATTAATCTGGTTTAGTCACTTAGGCACATGAAGAATAAACATGATATTGTGGGAATTATTTTGTAAACATTTAAAATGCAAACATTGAAATAAAGTAAAACACAAAAAACAAACACTAATAGTAAATAAACAAAATGACAAATTCTGCAACCCCGAGAGGCTTACAAACCAAATTTTGCACTGTAGATAAAGTTTTAATACCAATATCACAAATCGGAAAAAAACACCTGCTGAGCTTGTAATTCCTTAAAATATTAACACAAACATACGGTAACAAGAAAAAATCCTACCTTTTGAATCGTGTCAAACACAAGAAAACAATATCCTCTCACTACTCCATGCATTGATGATCCTCGTGAATTTGTGAGACAATTCTGGACATTTCTTTTAACATAATATACAATTCTCGATTTGAAATAAAAGAATGTAAAAACGTTAAGGACAACTTTGAAAGTGGTCTTTCTCCCACTAGGCAGAAGCAGACACAGTTCCACTGACCACAGGGGGGTCTGGAGATGTCTGTGGGATTACCAGAAATATGAAAGGCAAGTACCTTCCCATATCTCCTCCCACCTCCCTGTCTCTCTCACCTCCTCATTTGCCTCTGTCTTCCATCATTTATCTTTTTCTTTGACATATAATCAGATCATTTCATGTTGAAATGACATAATCAGATATATTCTATGTTGTGGGTGTGACACAAATAGTGTACAGATGATCTGTGTCTAAACCACACACACTGACATAACATTGCAACATAACAGGGAGATTGATGAAGAGATAAATGTTGGAAACATGCTTTATCACATTTTTATTTTTTACACATTTGCATACATTGTCAATCCCAAAGTATTGCTTGATTGTGGGACTTTGGTAATTCAAAGCATTGATTCTGGCAATTAATAATTTAAAGCCCACATCTGTTAAACTGAGACAAGCATTTGGCTGAAGTACAGCATATAATCAATCAAAAAGAGGGTTATCATTTTACCCTTTCAACAGATATGATAAATACACCACCCATGATGGTTCCCATTCACAGGCATGTCCAAATAAAAGGTAAGTCGAGATAAGAGGTACTTATGATGATAAGAACACAAGACACATTGTGGGAGTAGTTTAATCTATTATATAATCATATAATATAGTTCATGTCAGTGAAAATCACATGCTTACTTTATCCACACATTTGTCCTTTATCCTGGTCAAGAGAAACAATCTGAAGTTTCACGAGTTCACACTAACATGTAATCAGTTATGATGATAATGCATATTTGGCATGCTGTCCAGAGGGAGGACTCTGAGCTCTAAATTTGGTTTGATCCCAGAATTACTTCCCCTTGACTAAAAAGGTACCAGCCGATGGCTGGTGATTGTGGAGGGATGCTGCAAAACCTGTCACGGGACAGAGGTGAGGCATGCTATATATACACACCCCACTAGACTTTCCACTATGATTTCAGCCGCACTCCCTTCTCCTAACAAACTCCTCACACTTGATACTGACAACGCTACTAACACACTCTGCTC
>JAZGTI010007713.1:0-21230 GCA_036877585.1 Botia kubotai
TGATATATATCTATACCACAGATATCTATACCACTATATCATAGTGATATAGTGATTTGTGAATGTTCTAAAGAAGATCTTGTGGGCTTTAAAGGAATCACGTAAATATGACCTTTTGCGTTAAGAAGCTAACATGAAGTTTAATGCTTTTGCTTATTTGATAAGTGATCTAAAAATAGTGCATAATCATTACAGCTTTTCTGGTTAAAAGTAAACAGAATCCAGTTATTGAGCAAGTACATAACAGATCAGTGTTAAAAATCTTACTGTTTGCAGCGGTAAGCTTATAATAATGATTTATAATTTGAGCTGTCTGTCCGATTTTTCATGAATGTCCAATGACAGTCCGATTTTTCAGTTTGGCTTTATTTGACTTCAACATACATAAAAAAAGGACAAAAAGTAACCTGCAATTTTATAATTCAAACAGAGATGCTGACAGAGAGGCATAAGTTATAGATTACACCATTAAATTATGCATTTTTATAAATCGATAAAGCTTCTTTTTAATCTTCAGGTTTAAGATCTTTAATGTGGTCTTAGACGTTTACACCCACTGTATGTGGTAAATTTATTAAATACAATCTTTTAAAATCGGTCACCGTGTGTACAACCATAGTTGACCGGTACAGTACAACATGACAACACATTGCTGTAGACTATCCTGTTAATTAAAAAGACAGCATACAAGTCGTCACGTCTCTCACAGTTTAGACACGCGGTGAAGGAGATTGTTTCTCTTATTTCACCCAAACATATTCGTCATGGCGATTACAGCTGAATAACACTCACATTGTGCTTCTCCTGTTGTGAAATGTGCTCGGTGATTCCAAAACAACCCGACCCCAGTGAGCTGCTTATGATTAGACCACAGGAATGCAGGCCTACATTTACAAAGTCCCCTCAAACTTTTTCCAAGGTGCTAAGATTTCAAATTATATCTGCCTTAAGATTACAATACAACAGTTCACTCGAACGGTTTTTCCTAACATTTAAAGTTCTATTTTTACTTATTTACAGTCATGTCACCTGTATGACTTTCCTTCTTTTGTCAAAATGAGAAGTTTGCTTTCTTTTAAAGCTTGGAGGCTTCAGTCCCCGGAAGAAAGAGGGTGAGTAAATAATGATATAATATTTTTTTAATTCATATAATATAATAATTCATATAATAATTTTTTGGGTAAACTATTCCTCCAACACAACTTCTCACCTGTGCACAGGTAAAGCATGACCTTTAATATCCTTCTAATCTTCTTGTGAAACATAAAGCAGTTCGAGTTTAAACTTCCAATAACTTAAACTGCATTAACCCGATAAAACCTGGATTATGGAAAACAAAAGAAACTAAAATCCACAGACGTGTCTTTCTGTAAATATGGTCCCCTCTCACCTCAGAGGTGTTAGTTGTGTCTGTATTCTGCAGGCCTTTGAAAAGCAGCAGTGGATACTGAAAACTGAGGAAGGCCAAGCAGGCAATCTGAGGTAGACTGCTCAACAGCACGTAGTACTTATAGATCTGCAGACACGGAGAAAGAGCAGCCGAATCAATGTCAGATAACATCCAATGTGTGCAATCATCTGTCTGCCTATTCCTATATTACCCACAATTCCTTACACTCATTGGCTCCGAAAATCAATTGCGAATTGTCACTGAGAATTTAGATGACAAACCAAACAAGGCTTTTTTTTTTATCTCAGCCTTAAAATAATTTAACGGCTCTCATGAAGAACCTTTTCAGTCAACCGGTTTCTCAATCGGAATCTGTTTGTTCCCTTGTTAGTGTGTGAAATCCATGCAGTAGGCAGCACAATCAAATACAACCTTTATTTCAGAGAAAAAAATAAAAGCTTAATGACGTCTTATGCCTTTTTTGTGGTCTTGTGAAACTTAACTTGCGCAACTTGAGAAAAACTAAAGTGATTAACCAGAGCAAAGCTCTGTGGCGAGTTCTTAAAGAAGCAGAACAAATCGTTTGAAGGCTTGGCCATTCATCTAGAAGATAAGAAGATAACGAAAACAAAACTGAGGGCTGATGAGATGAGGTTAATGAAGCTAAGCTAATCAGAGCAGCCATCTTTTCGAGCATTTGTCCAAAAACCAAATTGGGAAAGCGAAGTATTCCCAATGCTGTTAAGTCCCATTATTAGTAGAAGTTTTTGAATGCGGTTGAACTCATACCTGTGGTGTTCTGGGACAGTCCACCTTCTGCCAGACCAGAACTCCAAAGTGTGTCCATGACAACAGGCTGCCCAGCACGTAACCAACCTTGTTATGTAGCGTTCCACACGCCAGCAGAGGGTAATACAAAGCAGGGTAGTACAACAGGGCCAGTATCAGCCAGAACTCTAGAATTATAAATGACAAAACATCATTAACTTGGTAATTAAAATGTCTCCCAACGGTAATACGTACATTCTGAAGTCCATACTTGTTTTGAATGTTTGTTTGTATGTTTTGTAGATTGTAACCTTACAAGATGGTTTTGAGTAATGCGCTTAAAGCAAAATGTAAATTCTCATGCGGTTTCTACAACATGTTTTTAACAACATGATGGTGAGAATTTTCATTTTTGGATAAATTATTCTAAAATATAAAATATTATATCGAGAAATTAAACGATGACTCATGCTTATAGGCTGTGATGTCATTTAATGCTTACATAATGTAAATATAGTTGTCTACCCCAACGAGGCCCCGTTTGCCAAAGAAACAAAAATGCAGACGATAATCCAATTACAAAACACAACTAAGAAGGACTAGCAGTTCAGAGGGAAAAAGACCAGACAGGGTGTTATTTTTCATCCTCTTGTGTGAACTGAGTCCACATTGGGCAGGTGCCATCTTGTGAATAGGGAGAGTGTTCATTTGATAGCACCAATGCAGGGAGAGCTGCTACACCCTGCGATATCTCTTCAAACTAGTGAATTTCCCAAACACTTTGGTGGCCTGAAATCTAAGTAAGGGTTTCAGCATTGAGTTATAGTGTGATAGAATACACAGCCCACAAACAAGGGGGCGAAGAATTTGTCTCCATGCGATGCTGCTTTGGAATGGTTCCTCAAACGTATCCCCATGGAGTAACCTGGGGTTAACTGCCATTTCGAGGGGACATTAGTGATGGGTCGCAGCACGTTCCCCACAGGGGCGTCTTTACTGCCACACCATGCGATAAAATACCACAGAATGGATTTCACCTTTCCATCGAGCAAGTTCGAAAACTAGTTCTCATACCTTTATAGACAGTGTCTTTAGTGAAGGGCAGTGGGTGGTGACTGAGGACCATTCCGACCAGTTTACAGAAGAGAACGCCATACACAGCTACAGCAAGGCCCTTATGTTGTGTGTGGTCCAGAAAGTTCACTGGGCTAAATAAACACAACCAGTTAATGAACATATATACAACATTGCATAAACATAAAAATTCTAGACTGCATGGGTGTGACATATTTTATAGTTTGACATCATTTTAATGTTTATTTACTTACAATAGTAGTCACAGTTTTGTTTAGTATTTTTGTTGGAAACGTTTGAAAAAAGTTTGAAACACCCTGTCTTTTATCCTAAGAATTAAACAGCTTTTTTAGCTACTGTGCCCAGACAGTTATATTTACATAGCCTCTGTTGTGATTGGCTAATTTATCAGGATGGGTCAAGCTACTAAATACTACTAATACAAAAATTTATATTTGACGTTATTTCGTGTTGTGTGTAACAAATAACATCAAATATAAATTTTGATAGTTTTTAATGCTTTGAGTTTAATATTTTGTAGACATTCTCAAACTTTCAGAACACAGAAGTCCGTCTTCTGGGCGTTAGCAAAATCCGAAGGTTTTTTTTGGTCATGGGTTCTATAGGCAAGATGTTGCATTGTGGGTAAACCGAAATGAATTACACTCACCTGAGTAAACCTGTCAGCCCTCTTTGATTTTCACCCAACTTCTGTCGTCTGGCCAAGATGGCAAGAACCAGCATGACCACCAGCTTTGAACACAAAAACAGGACAATCTGTCAGTTCTTCTAAACCCCCAGACCCATAGAACTAGAGCGGAAGACATTTACAAAGATGCTGCCCCCATTTGGTATGAGCACATGCCCCTGTGGGTCACATTCAGGGGTCAAAGGTTGGGATCAGTGGCCTGCAGTGACCTGTAACACTTTTAAGAAGTAACATGGCAGGTGATGGCCTGGGACCACATGGGACTACCACAGTCAATTAGCACTCAGCTGTTTTTATAACCATCAAAGGAACAAAAGAAGCTAAATAGAAAGAAACTGGGAATTCTGTCAGTGGGAATTCTGTCAGTTTCCACATTAGTGACATCAAATGACATGAGTGTTTCTGAGAGATTTGTGAGAGATGACTGTTTCTTTCCAACTAACCCTGATGGTCTGATGTTGTGGACGCACGCTAATATAGTTAAAATTGTCTTGGTTGTTGCTAAGGTGTTCTGAGTGGTTGCTAGGTGGTTGTTTATTGGCCCATATCAAAGTAGCTCACTTATATTCTGGTCACTAGATATGCCTGGGGTGTCTTCTTCAATGCTAGTCTATGGATATATATTTTTTAGATGACACAAAACAAACCACATTTGTTAACTGGCCAAGCAGGTACTGCATGTTAATATCATCTGAATAAGGCTCCTGACCAATATCTAACTAGTTCTCTGATATATTCCACTGTACTGACCAATAACAATTGTTATGTACCCCTGTATTTACATGGGGTACACCATTGTATGGTTATGGTACATGTCCAAAAATCCATCATATTGCCATGGTTTGTCACTTTTGGTACTTTTCATTAGTGTTAACAGATCAAACAGTAATAAAGAATGAACAGAAAATGGATAAATAAACAGATCAGATACAGAAAGAATGAAGGTAAAGTGAAGTTAGCATGGCTAACTTTAAAGAGAACTCACAGATAATGCTGCAATGCATATGTGAAAGAGGCTTTCGTCTGCTGTAGGGTCACACGGTGGAGTAACTCTGAAAATTGCACAAACACAGAGTATTTATCATAAGCCGATAGATCCAGGCTGATTACCGAGCCTGTACACATTCTCCCATTCTCCTGTCCATTCCAGAGCACCTGACCTTCACTAACCATTACTAGCGCAGATTATTTATTTAAACCGATTGGCGTAAATAATGCGCCTGACGTAAAACGGCAGCACGCGACCCCGCTCGTGTTTCTAAGCAAACTGGAATGCTGGACTTACAGCTACTGGAGCCCACAGTGAAAGAAACTTCTGGGATCTGGTTTTGTTTGGATGGACTAACAGAGGCAGTCTTGGATGACGCCGATGTGTGACCAACTGAAGCTTCACGTTTGATGTCTCGTAACCTAAAATCCTGCTGAAAAGTCTCTTGCATATGTGAAAAGTATCAAATACGAGATCAAAGTTAAATCCCGGCATGGATCACAGTGATGGATGTGAATATCACTTTCAGCAGATATATGAGCTGATATGTTTGCACACCTGTAGCTCTGGAACCACACTGTGCTGTGTGCGGTGCATTATGGGATGGCAACAAATGACATGATGGGCAGCAATAAAGATAAACTTCGATGGCTTTATCTGTTACCTGGCTGAAATGAAAACCTAAAGAATTTACGTGCAACTTTATGTACTATAATATAGCTGGAAATTTGATATGTGGGTCACTTGCTCATTATCATATGTCATTTAAAACTATTTTCAATATCCTACAGTTATTTATGCTATATGAAATATTCATACTTTTAAAAGTTGGGATTATTATCATGATTAAAAATAAGGGATTATTTAAAACGAACTATGTAGGCAAAAAGTGTTTGAACATGGTGAAAAACGTATACATTCATTAATATACATCTTTATCTAAATTTGAAATGTATATGTAAATATATATTATTTACAAATAATACGTTCGCATATTAAATTATAATTACCCACAAACACAGCACAACTGTACATGAAATAATTCGACGAAATAACAAAGAGGTTTTAAATTTAAAGTTACCCCAAAGAAACACAAAGTGAAAGTACTTACTCAACAGGAGTCTTGGTCGGCACCGCATTTTGGGACCAATCCGAGTAGTCATAATAGTCTGGTCCGGTTTCAGCACTCATAGTGCCAGTCTACAGATCGAACACAGGTATCACTGAGCTCCAACAGTGCAGGAAACTATTGAAATCTTTCAAAACTCCTGTGGGCCGCAATAAACGGGACGCGTTTCCTGACACAGTTATGGGAATCAAAAAAGTTTCGTCCAAAATACAGCAGTGATACTGCTGCTTTGTGCTGCTCTGTTCCTGTAAGTGTCCTTCTCGCTCTAAACCCCCCCCCTGTTTAGGTGCCCTGTTACACCTCTGGCCAAGAGCTGTGAAGAGCAATGTGACAGGTCCCTTTCTCTAGCATGCCAACCCAAGATGTCTTTCTTGCAACTTGGAGCTCCTTTTCAGACGGGGATTACCACCACACTGGAAACCAGGACGGAAAACGCAAAGGAGAGAGAGAGAGAGTGAGAGAGGGAAAGTCAAGGGGTGTGAAAGAAAACCTGAGAGAAGTGTTCCAGATATGGGCGGCCGGTCTCTCCTACCACCTGTAGTTTCTGGGGATTAGGTGGACCTACGAAGGCTGTCCTGTGTCTGGTGTTGGACTTATAAAAGCTGGCCTTATAAAAGCTTGTTTGGAGGCTGGAACAACGTGGGCCGGAGTTAATGCAAGTGGAATCAGCTGCATACTCACATATTCCACAGTGATAACACCGCAACTCAGATATGTCAGCTTCCATTTTAGTTATCAGACTGTGGGGATTCCCAATGGTGACTCAACGTATGATGATACAAGGAAGTCATTTTCATGCACCCCCCACACACACACGCAATGACATACAGGTTATGAAGCAACAGGTTACGCTTAATTCAATAGAAAATAGAGATATTAGAGAAGGTCGTTTTTTATGACTATAGCAAAAGATAAAACAATTAGGATAAGAGTTTCAGACTGATATACTAATACTATAATCTCCAAACTGGTGTTTCCAGTCTGAAACAGCGTTTTTAAAATCTAAAACCTAACTGTCATTTTTTTCGAATTTTTCTATGGAAGCTTTAGAACAGAAATCCCATTAAAAGAGCGACCCGAGCCAGTAAGCAACCACCTTAGATAGCACCCAGATATGTTGCACTTGTGACCACACCCATCTGTGTCACAGAATTAGGGCTGCATTGTTGTCCTCGTTATACAGGGATTACAGTCAAAGACATTTAATAAAGGTTACAAAAATCCACTCCTAACAATGCCAAGAACTTCAAGAAGGGGCAGAAAGTCTTCTAGAACTTTGTTTTAGACAAACAAAGGTTGCTGAAACAAAGACGCTTTTGAACAACTCTGATGACATCATGAAAATGCGTCTGAAAGATTATTTATATCAGGTCCAGAAAAGATCAATGTTCCACCATACAAAAATGCCTTTGCGTTAAAATTAGCATTAATTAAAGATGACACACATATTTTCTGTACAACTAAAGTGACCAAAATGGAATCGCAGAATTAACTAGTATTTTCAAGCAGATTTCTCTAGAACTCCTTCATTGGTCCAACAAACTGATAATCCTGCCCCAAACTCATGCCATTGGTTGAGAGGATACTGCTGTTTCTGGCTGGTCAACATGTTTAAACAAACATTTTGATGCTTTGTTAACGTCCCAGAGCCACAGTGTTTACACTTTTACCTTACAGTGGCTTACAGTAGTTAAATATGAGACATGAGAAATTATTTAACATATAAAGCTATGTACAAACAGTCTTGAATAATATGAGAGCTATAAATCTGTAGATTAGTGTTGGCAAGCCTAAAATGTTTCTTGAAGACAGAAAATGCAACCTGAGAAAATGACGCTAATGGATTACTGACATCAAGGATTACTGTACATACTGTACTTTTCCAATTTTGGAACTCCCGACTGTGTGCTTCTATTTCAAAGTATAGGATGTTATATTCCCACAAAAGATGAAGACCTGGTGCAAT
This sequence comes from Botia kubotai, assembly GCA_036877585.1. Taxonomy (NCBI): domain Eukaryota; kingdom Metazoa; phylum Chordata; class Actinopteri; order Cypriniformes; family Botiidae; genus Botia; species Botia kubotai. The sequence continues at coordinate 8,025 of JAZGTI010007713.1, forward strand.
GATCACTAGATACATGCTGTTTTTGAAAGAACGTATCTCAGCCCTGTATTTCTTTTCATTGAGGAACAATCCCATATAACACACTTGTAGAAACCTGCTCTAGGTAGATTCACACTATATCACATACTGGACTGGTGCTATTGAAACAAATGACCTCACAGAATTACACTACAAAGCCTCATCTCTGAAGACACGGACCTCTATTGTGGGAGGCCTTTGAAGCAGGGCTGTGTGCTCAGATGATCCATTCTGCCTGAAATGGGATCTTGTCAGTGTCCACTGAAGCTCCTGACAGGGATGAATCTGATTAAAAAGGCAATAGCACACAGCCAAGATGGATGCTGCTCGTAATGACTTCATATCAACCACCATCACTCAAAGGCCCTGGGGAGAACCTCCGGTCTCCATGGTGCTTACATGACTGGACCACTGACAGTGAAGTATTTAAAGGAGGATAACGATGTTTAGGTGGCAACTCTGCAATGGCTATACTTGACAATTTAATCTATAACTTTACATAGCGCATGGGACATCAGTGTTGAGAACAGACTATGTCAAATCTAAACAATTATTACTTTCATATTTCTAACAATATATATGTTTATTTCATATGACTGGCTGTTTTATCTAAATATTTTCTCCCATAACACACTCTTTCTAAAAATGGAGCACTGCACAGCTTTAACAAACCAATTGGCGCAGCATTGAGAAAAGGGGCCTTTTTTATTTTAAAGGGAGTTTTCGTTGGACAAAAACTTGCAGAGAAAATGATTCATCAATATTTTGGTCTGTTTTACAAATAAATGGCCTCTGAAGTTCAAAGCTAACAACAAACTACAAATCGAAAACTACCAAAAGTATTTGGATTCATGTCACACTTAAAAATATGGAAATGTCTTAACACTAGTTCACAACATGCCAGACCTCAATAATATAGCCAATATGCGATTTTGTCTCTTAACTTTGCTCTTGAAATAGGAACCAACTAACACCAAATCATTTTAGAGGGTGCATGACGTCACTTGCTCTCAAGTTCATCGGTCACACAGATGCACTAACACAGTAAGTAGATGGGCGGTTCATTTGTACATATTTCATACTCCTTTTATCCGTCCACAAGGTAATAATAGGTCACTTAGTAATGGCAGTAATGGCACACCTTTCCATAACAAACCGCACGATTTGACGTATAACTCATGTCCATAGCACAAACGATGCGTATAAATAAACACGAATAACTACTAACTAACTAACTAAATGACCAGTGCAACGGTGTAAGTTGTTACACGTCCAAATGTTTCGAACTGACTCTACACCAAGTGTCGAGGTTCCGTTTGGTATTGTGCTGGACAGTCGAGGGATCAATTATTAGCGAAAACATGAGTAACCAAGCCCTATTTTTATGAATGAAAATCAACAGCATTTAAGCGTTACTTGTGAAACGCTAATAATGTCGAATGCAACTCACCGTGTAATGACAGATTGGAAACAATCACAACACACACACACGCAGAGAGAGACACAAGTTACTGTCACACCTGACCTTTCCAAACAATGATGGACGATTATCAGCGCCGATCCATCACGTTGTAACTCTTTGATCGCGTCGCCATCAGAATTATTCAAGAGGTGATCAATAATTACGCAAATGGCTGATTGGATTATTTATGATTTTTTTTCATGTGCGTTTCATGATTTGGTTATTATAGCTCATTCCACATATATTATTAACATTTTTATTTTCATTTGCTGACGTGAACGTACTTTCCGAAGACATTTTTCCCCTCAGTACTGCTGTTTATATGTTCATCTGTTTATTTCAATCTTATTTTTATGTTAACTGCAAAATATAACGATAATAAAATAATCACATTTATTACATTATTTATGGATGACTTCTTTCTTACCGGGATTTCAGGTGATCCTCAATTTCTCTCCCACCTGCAGAAATGCCTTAATATTCTGTAGGATCCTTCAGCAAACGCTATAAATGATGTTCTGTAGCTCCTGGTTACCTATTTACAGCTTTTTAAGCATATTTAGGCATAAGCATATGTTAAGTGTGTTTAAAAGGGTCAGTGTGAACGCTCTGTGAACTTTCTGCAGACTTTGACCCTCTTTTGCAGCGACCACAATATCTTGGTAATGAACTTCGGAAGAAAAAAGACACAAGGAAAGTGCTGTTTGGGAGATAGGGCACCTCTTGGCTGAGGTTCAAAGCAGTGTCCTTTGATCGCTGATACGAAACATGACTGTTAGAAATTGACACATGCTTTGCTCTGCATTCGCTTCAGAGTTTGTTCACTGGCGTTTACGTTTATTAAGAACTGGAGCAAAATGTTATGCGCTGCAATGCAATGCAATTTGCTTTATTTTACTGCTGCGAGCATGCATCGAATAGAAATGTGTGGCCAAGGCCATATAGGATGAAGTGTACAATGGCTTTAATTGTCTTGGGGACTTTGCAGCATGTGTTTACTTAAAAAATGACTTTGGTCTGTAGCTATAGTAACAGAGCAAAACTCATATAAGCACCTGTAGACAGACAAACTGCTTGCATTGCTTTACTTGAACTCTATATGAATATAGCTAAACTTATTTTATCTTCATATGAACTTGCAGATTTTATTTTCTTTCACAATGCAGAGTGATAGGATCAAGATAAGGAGCTGGATTTTGTTTATGAGGTAGTGAATGTGCAGTTTAATCGGTTAGGGCAGTAACAGCTGGTGTTGACAGTGAAGAATACGCTTTTAACAGATTCCGTTTCTGGTTTTGGCTCGACCCATGTGGAACTTTAAAGTGGAGAGGGTAATGGACTGAATAAATATCTTTTTTGTTTTTATTTTTTTTCTAGACTACAGTTTTATAATATAGTATTTTCAATGTAAACCGTTGTAATCCAGATCCAGAATTTACAGACAATGTGAATCCAGATCAAGACCCTGATTCTAAATCAGTCCTCCTCCCTCTCCTCAAAGGGTAGCTCTGCCACCAATACAACCGTCCAGAAACATTCCAGAGCCCTTTCTGATTGGCCAGCCATTACATAGTCTAGAGCCCATTCTTTTTTGGACATACATGTAAGTAACATTCTTTCCTATTTAGCAGAGGATTTTATCTGTGTGACACTGAATCATTGTGCAGTACAGAAGAACGCAGTCAGGGTCGCCGAAGCAGATTTACCCTCATTGGCCCCCACATTGCAGCCTGACACCCTGGAACCTCCAGGGTCACATGACTAATTGCAGAGGTCGTCTCAGCGCTTGCTCATTCTATTACTCTGCGGCAGTTGTAATCAATGAAGCCTGCGACACTCAATTAGGGCTTAATTGGATTGGTGTGTTCCTGTTGAAATTGTCAGTCCCGTGTTCAATTGAGGCGACAGACCTGATTATTACTGTCGATGAGTGAAACGCACAGAGCTCGGAGCCCCTCCTGCATGTATCAGAATAACAGCCTTACACACATATGTTGAATGTGTATATTTGTCATATTTGTCTGTTAAGCACTTGTGCTTTTCCCTGACGGACTTCTGTGAAACACAAAATAAATGCAGAATATTAGTGACTGACAGCCACAGTCTCTATTTACTTTATATACTTACATTATACACTATACTTACGTATAATTACATTATATGTAAGAATAGAGCTGCATTAACAATTCTTGTGTTTCACAGAAGATAGCAAGCCACACAAATTTGGGACGACATGGGGGCAAGTAAATGGTGACAGAATATTCTGTCTGCGTTGTGCCTTAGCTGTTTTAAATTCACTGTAAACCACAGCTGCATGTGGCTTGTTGCTTTTATAAAACATTCATTCCTGGCAAGGTTTCGTAAAATAAAAAACACACAGAAACAAAAACTATCACTGAACAGAATTATTAATTTTATAATATCGTTTTTACTGTTGTATATCCTTTATTATTTTGCTTTAACCCCACAGTCTCACAGTTTTTTTGCATTAGTATGTAAAGAATGAAAAAACAAATTATGGAAAAATAAATGTAATCGCTATATTTAATACATAATACATGTTCTAGGTGTTTTTTCATTGAAACATATGCCAGATTTGTTTACATATATGTTATATTACCTATATACATATATGTTTTTTTCTTAAACTACACTAGGCTAACTGTGAATAGAGCTCAAGTTGCTTTTAGACATGATATAGCTGCTTTGACATCCGTGGTTGATTAGTTTTTCAAAATGGTCACTGGAAATCAATTTTAGTCAGCGGTAATGATTTCTTCTGTGATTCAGCATTGTAACAGAGGGCACGGGTGCAGATTTATAGCACGGCTGTGTAATGAAGCCTGAGCTGGGTCGAAAACTAGAGACTAGACTCTCTTTGACATGTACAAATCACTCGACTGGTTATTAAAACAGCAGCAGTCTGCGTTCACACACACAATTCCTCCTCGCCTGTCATGTTTACACTGTTACAGTACGACAGCTTCTTTTAGTAACAGAGAACAGATGCTGTTGCCTGTGTTTTCTAGGATTTGCAAAATATTGGGTTAAAAAGATTAAAAAAGACACCAGACTTCTAATTGTTATTCGGCCATTTTATTAATAGAGTGGAAATATGACAATAAATGACGGGGGAGATGAATCGCTACATGACATGGGGTGGATTCAAACTGGAAAACAAAACAAAAATACAGATTTACAAAATTATTTTTGCAGTGCAATGAATTAATATTGAATTAATACGTCACTTAATACATGAAAGGTACTTATTTAAAATAGATGCAAACCAAATATAATTGATCATAAGTAATGAGTCTGTAATCAAAATGCAAAAACAGCTACATTTGAATTACAAAAAACCTGAAGCAATAAAATAATATTATAAAGTGGATAGTTCTGCACCTTTTTTAATGTTTAACAAGTGTTAACCTGCAGGGAAAGTGCTTTTCTGATCGGACAAATCACCTTATCAAGAAGAACTTGAGGACTATTGAAACCGACGTTTTCTTTAATTACTCTTTGTTCTTGGCTCTGTGTTTGGGCCTCTGCAGGAGCACAGCTCCAGTCTGTAATACATGGATGAGCTGTGACACATCTCGCTGTCTGTGGTGCCAAGACTTACTGGCAGGAAACAGACCATGATGACACATGACAGGAACAAGCCGAATTTAATTAAAAACAGTGGCGCTCCACACACGTACCGTATAATTTCAGAGGAGTCTCAAGAAAAAGGCCATTTCTCAATTAGTGTGTCATTTTGTGTGATAACATATATTTGGATTCTATAGTCAGTACTGGTATTGGTAGTATTGGTAGCTAAACATACCTTACCTATTACTAGTTGATTAAGGGGCTTGATCAAATTCCTTAGTATAAATTTAGGACCATGTTTGTGCTACAAACATTTATGATTCCTCCAATCACATGTATTATTGAGGAAAGCTGTGCTATTACTTTAGTTAAATGGTCTGACTTATTTTAACCCGGTGGACCTTAAAAATGGGTGACAACACTAGCGAATCTAATGAATCCAAGGGACAAGAATAACGTTTGCATGTTTTTTGACCAACAACAATGATTCAGAACGCCATTGTGCATTCAAACGACTTGCGACTGTATAGCAACACCCTGGCAACCCCCTACAATTCCCTAGCATGGCGGCATCAGATTTAGCACGATAAACCAGCACTCACATTTCCTTCCTAAAAAATAATATTTAATTAGTTTGATTCAGTTGTTTTTTTAGCAATAGTTCAGTGTATTTTTGAGTATGTCTATTTTGATCCAGGTTACAAATATAAAGCTTTATGTGACGAGTGTAATTTTTACATTTCAACACTGATGGTGGTCTGTGCAGTGATTTTTCCCTTGCTGCGTTTTCACGGTCATCTCGACCTTGGCCTGCGGTCCACAATCTAGGCTTCTTCAAACACAGCTTGCGGCCATTTTAATAAGATCCGAACTAGATAGAATAAGATCTATAGCTGAGCGGCCGTATGCTGTGGTTGAGTATACACAGGCTGTAAAGATGTACTCCAGCAAATTAGTGCTGTAATTAATGGAGGAAATTTATGGTAGCCCAGGGAGCATTCTGTGTGAAAGCTGTGCGTCGTGGACTGATCGTGTGTGGGTTTGCCATTAGCACAGTCGTCTTTAACCGGATGATGGATGGATGGATTTGGGTTTTATTGTGTGTGTGCGTGAGAGAGATTTGTGGGTCAACCTGTGGTCATTTTGGACAATTTATTACGTTCGAAAAACGTAATTATTTTACGAGTTATTTTCCAAAAATTGTAATATTTTTGTGTCTCTGAGATTACCACTGTATCCCTTTGCTTATTTTCAGAGGTAATTTAATCGCTGGGTTTGGAAAATGCCAAATCGTTTTGCAGTATCAAGCGTGTGACATTTGGGATTCTGTCTTGTATTCTGGTCACATTTAAACCCGTGCGCGCGCACTCATGTTGAACATCAGAGAAATTTGTCTCCTAAATCAGCAACACAGTATTGACTTCTGCAAATATGCAAATATAAAAATTATGCATGCGCACACAGGGACAATTATAAATATTGATTTTCTTGCCTCCACATTTGGGAAAATTCAGTTTTTATTTTTTCTACTACATGAGATTAGTTTTATACAATGTGTCTAAAAACATAATTGCTAATAAATTCAAACCGTGTCTCAAAGGATGATTTCATATTAACAGGAATTCAATTCAATATTCAATTCAATAATCATAATTCAATATAGCAAATTCAATCATCATAGTTCAATGCCATTTGTTTACGTGTTTTGAATCAATACACAAAAATGTTATTTTAAAATTTATAATAACATTTTTTTTATGGGGTTCACCATGATTGTCTTCAGCGTTTGTGTGCATATCATCCCACAAATAAAGAGTAAATTCTATATATGTAGTCAAATAATGTAAGTCAAAACCCTCTGATGTTTCTGAAGAATTAAAGCAGACAGCAGGATAGAAATAGCAGGCCTTAGTTACCCGCTTCCCATAGGGAGCATTCAGCATCTCACCTGGGAAACAGAGCTTTCATTGCAGGACTTGGAGTGTGTTCACTAATTAGGGCATCATTGGAGTGTGTTCACTAATTAGGGCGTCAGAGTCTGTATTGTACAGAATACACACATGTGGCTTTATAGGCAACTGATGATTCTTGTTGCCATGGAATAAGATGTTATTAATTGCAACAATCCTAATCATCTAATAAGCTTTTCCACCTTTTAAAGGACTAATACTTGTAAATGTAACACATACTACAGGTGAAATGTGAAAGTTTAACACTATATGAGTCAACAAACAAAATAAATGTTTTCTTAAGTTTTATTTTAAAGTTATAAATCCTGCTTTTATTCTAAACTCATAGTGTACAGAGAGCTAACAGCTGATTGGTCCATGTAGGTGAACGTTCTAAGCTTTGACCGTAAACTTCCACTGTTGACAGACTCAAGCTATTGCTTATTTTCATTGCAGCGCGCCATTGGTCACGTCCAGTGTTGACAGGGTGTCCCTATTGGTTGGGCCAGTGTTGCTGTCTTAGGCTTGTCAGGATGCTCAGACAAACAGATCGATGTTCATAGGGAAGACTGTAACTGTGTCTGCATATTAAGCTTGATTACATCATCTTTTATTAGCTTGTCTTATTTGTTGCCTATGGTGACACATTTTCCACAGCTATTGTTAAATGGTTTATAATAAGCTTTACTTATTGTGCGGTCTTCATAAAACCATTTACTGCGATGATTTGATTTGGGATAGCCGGAAGCCATACACTGTCACGCATTCTTTCACGTGTATTATTTGTTATTTGATTTCACGGGGCAGAAAAAATGGACAAAATGAAATATTCCCAAGAAGTTGTTTTGCGGAATTTCATTTACGGGGCAGACGATACAGATGGTGTGATTGATCTGGCACTGTATTGGGGACTCGGTTTCGTCCATCTGGGATGGTCAGAATTAAATCTTGGCATCACTTTGGTGGAAGTTTATTGTCAGTGTTTGTGCAAGAGCCAATGTGTGTGTGTTATTCTGTGTGAAGGGGGCTTATCTTCCTCAGACAAAGGTTAGACTGTAGAAACGATTTCCCACAATAGCAGAAGGTAATTCTAAGGCATTAAATTGCATATACCGTACATATGCCATACGGTATTGTAAGTGTATTGTTGTATAATTTACTTCAAATTGGAGACAAAATTTAGTGCAAATTAGATGTTTAAAAAGACACAAAGACATTTTGAACAATGTTCACAATAGTCTCAAACTATACAATAGAAGATCCAGTGACCTCATTTGTGCCTCTGCCTGTTGTTTCGTTTAAAGCTGGACCTACCTGACAATGTTCAAAACCCTTGTTCTTATGCAATCCTGATGCTTTCCATGGCGTATTTGAGTTTACATTACGAATATAACGAAGCCACATGGATCACTGCCCATCCTGAAACATCTCAAGTGATTGTATCCCTATTAGTTTCCAAGATGACTTTAATATTGTTATTCTAATCGACGGTATTTAATTGGGATCATCCAAAATATATTTGAAGACCAGGTGTAACCTGGACCTCCAGCTTGATCATTTCCCAGTGTAAATAGATTGAGTGACTGGACGCATTGTCTATACTAAGTTGTGATCGCCAACAAAAACCAGCCCTCACTGCTTCATCATCACCAGCTGACCGTGAGGAGGTCTGGACATCTGCTTATAGAGCCGAAACCAACGCTTTGAAGCTTGAGAACCGTGAGGCTGATGTTTGGGAACGTCATCCTGATACAGATGACTCCATGTTTCATCTGAGCTCCCCGTGGAGATGGAGGAACCATGGACCTTCCCCCCAGTAGAGATCAATGACTGTGGCTCTCCATAGTATCCCATTGTGCGAAAACAAATACATTTTTGCAGATTGTAAATTAACCCTGGGTAAAAGGTCATCATTTGTCACAGTTTGTTTTACATACAGTAGAACAATACATGTTTAACCTTCAGTAAAAATACTACAGCTGTACCATGCGTAGTCATGGCGTCCATAAAATGGTAATACTTGATGTTAATACCATAAAACTGTAAGGTATACTGTGGCATCAAATAAATGCCATGGAACATGACATGGGTATAAAAAAAACAAGCATATTCAGACTAAAAAAACAATATACACCATTTTATTACATTTAATAAACCCTAGTTACATTTATTACATTTAGTTTAAATTTAGTATTACGTTTATTACATAGTTACAAAATTACATTTAATTTTAACCCTAGTGCTGGAGGTGAAAGTAAAGCACAGGTCACTTACAGACTTGCAATAATGTGTGAATTAAGTAATTTCAGACTATTTTTGTCAGGCATAAGGACAACTGCATGATGTTATTTCCTCCCTTTTCTTAGCTGAGATCATGCAGAGATATGCCTGGCAACAAACCCTGCCTGCAGCTCAGCCCAGACCTCATACACACAATATAGCAGTAACAGCTTGTTTTGGGAGCCACTTGAAATGGGCTCAGAACTTTTCTGAAATGAGTCAAAAGCTGATCCCATTTTTTATTTTACAGATCAATAGAAAACATTTACATAAAAATGACTCGATCAATATTATAATTTCTCAGGAGCATTTGTGTTTATATTTCCCTAAAGAACATCTGTTAAGCCTGGCAAATTTTTCAGTTAGGAGATTTTTTTGTGTCAGTCTGTCTTTTTGTTTGTCTGTCTGTCTGGATATTTTGTCTTTTTGTCTTAGTTTATTGAACTACTAAATTATTATCATTATTGAAGAGAGATAGTGTTGCGAGCCAGACTTGAAACTTCATTGCCTATTTGAGCACTGCGGCTCAGGAGCATGTGTAAAAAAACTGCAAAACGCCTCGGACAATTTTTATCAATAAGTGTGTTAGAGATCTTTCACTACAACCTTGCTGATAAGTTTAAATGCTAAATTTTTAATCCCTTACTATCTTGCTCTGCTCGGTTCTCTCGCTTTCATCTTATCTATTTTTACACAAAATTCCACCACCAGAATGTTACTTTTTGGATCCTTTAATTTAGTTGCAGAGGGAACCCTCATGGTAATGGGTTCCAGTTCAATACCATGACTAAAACCTCATCATTGGTGATGTCATTGTTTTGTGATGACCGAGTCGTCTCTCTTACAGGACATAAGCTGCTTTAGAAAGCCCAGTGGATATGGGACAGATGGGGCCATGTGATTCTATGGAGAACTTTATATTCAGCCGGTATCCAGAGTATTCCATAGCCTTTTTGAATCCCCATTTATGAAATTGATAGTCGACTAATGACACTATAATTGTGTGTTTGTTGCCATGTGGACATCCATGACAGAGCACGGAACGTAATTCTCCTCCACTCTCCGGAAATATTTTCATGCCGTTATGCTAATAAATGAATAAATGTAGCTTTCATCAAGCAGCTATAATGTAGTAGGTGACACAATGAGGCATTTAAAGGAGCAGTTTAATTAAAATTAAATGTATTAAATACATTTGTAATTTACAACATTCCCATTAAAACCCATGTGACTTCTCAGGGATATAAAATGATGATTTTTGATAGAATGCTTTATAAAAAAACAAGCTCTTTCAAACTCCAAAAAGTAAAAAAGCACTTCAAACATCATGGTCAACACAACAAAAGTGGTCAGTGTAATTTAAAAATGCCTTTTTTTAGCAACTTCCGGTCTTGTCTACGCACAAAGCTATTGTATTTGTGTAAGGACCAAACCGGTAGTCACTAAAAATCTTTCCTTTTAATGTAGCTCTCAAATCTTCTCATTTCCTCATATTCAAACATGGCTAATGTCAAATCTGACACAAAGTGTTTTCATGTGGCAGAATATGTGCAAATGTGAAGCTCAAGCGCTTTAGAAAACCATTTAGAAAATAATGTTCCACTTTTATAGTGATTTTTATTAGTGGTGCTTGCGAAGCAAAGCATCACTATTATTATCCGACATACTTCTTCTTTATTGACCGTCTTATTATGGGGGGGTGTGCTATGACTTTTATAAGCGATCGGGTGTACAATGTTTTTGGGGCGTATGAAAAAGTGGGTGAAAAAATCCCATAAATTGACACGGCAAGCACCAACTCACATTTTCTTCAGAATATGTACCGATCTATTAATGATACAATCTCATATTGAATGTCTGTGACTTTATTGTGGGGATTACAGGTAATCCACTCCCCAGCACTTCCCCCCCCCATCTGCCTGTACAGAGACACCCCCTCAGGATACAAGACATCACATGACCCCGCCCCTTCATTAGTAGCACAACAGATTGTCATTTGCATGCGCAGCTCCCCGTGAGGGGCTGGAGGGTGATGTGTGCGCGTGTGTGCGCGCGTGTGTGCGTGTGTGACTATGTTTAAGGGTTGAGGATGATGACCCTATAATGCCGGTCCTCGAACAAGCCTTGGAGACAGAGTCATTGCTAAACATTCATATTGCTGCTAATTACTGGCGGAGGTGTTGATTGGCTTTCAGCATTTCAAGTGACTTCCTCTAATGGAGACGAGGTCACTTCTGTTGTTTGACTTCATCAGGAGCCGCCTCGCATTTAATGCTCCCCTGTGAAGGACAAAACATTTATTTTTGGGAACTAATTATGAAGGGTAGTTAATATCTGCTGAGCAGACTTGGTCTAAATGGATTTGGTTATTATAATAATCATGTAAATAAATGAAGAACGCAAAAAAACGCCATGTCTCGTTGATCTATTGTTCAAGGGTGGATGGAGCTGTTTTAACCACCAAACCTGTTAGTCACAAACGTGGCATTTCCCCTGAGACGAGATTTGCCGCTGTAATCCCCGCCGGTGATATTTCGGGAACAAAGAGGCTCCAGCCCTTTAAACGGTTCCATTATCAATCTATTTGCTTGCCTTATGATTCCTGTCACGTTTTCACTCTTTTCCTGAGACGGATCTGTTTTGAATATGAACGCTTGTAAACAGTTGTGCAGAAATCAACGCTGTCCTCTTTATTATGGGACAGTTTCAGCCACATGTCGCTTACAAAACATGGGATACAGTATTCCATGTATATCGTTTGTTGTATACTTCACATTATGGTAAATGTAATAGGTCGTCCAGTTATTATGCATATAGAACACGTGCGTACTGCATAAATGTATGCATACTGCAGATACAGTATAGAGTGTGGTATTGAATGATGTTTTAAACAGAACCAATGAATAGATCTTATTGCAATGGCTTAGTTAGTCTTCCTGGCACATGTTCCCTATAGTTTGTTGTTTGAGGTTTTAATGAACACAATAGCGCATTAAAAGAAGTTTGTCTACTGCAAGAAAGCTGTATACTGCAAATCCTTCTCAATGACATTTTGTGGTATTTGAAATTTCTCAAGGCGTTCACAGAGAGATTTACAAACGAGTGTCATTATTTTTCAAAGTCAGAGCGCAGAGAAGCCCGATAAAGAAGCAGCTTTTAAATCCAGCTGGGCTGTTTTTCCCTCCTCTGGAGACGTGAGGCGCGGAGCTCTGACTGCTACAGTCTGCAGTTCCGCCGCCGCGACCCGCGGCTGTTTGCGCAGTTTTCAAAAGCGCTGCGCTGTCAAGTGTGTTCAGCGTGATGGTGCTTTGTTCTGCTTTTATCAACAACCGAATGTCTTTCTTTCATCGGTTTACTTTGATACATTTACAAAGTCGTATTTGTTTTCATGCTGCAATTGTTTGGTAACTGGTTCTTTAAAAAATGACCACGATGAACATGTCAAAATAACATTATTTCAGTTTGTGTAGAGGACAGTTGTTACTCCCTTACAAATATGCACCTGTGCAGTACTGTGTTGATATGTCATTGATGGTAATACTGTAGTACTGTAATGTATTCCAGTGTATTGTAAAATCAACATATTCAGTTGACATATTAAATTAATATGTTGATTTATTCATTATATATTAAAAAATATACCATGTTATTGCCATCATCGGAAATGTCGAAACCAAACCATGGCGCCATCTTAGTGTCACACCCAATAGTGTCACATGATTAAAAATGAATTAGAAGCATATGGTACACAACAGTACCATAACATAAATACATACATTAAAATATGTATTTTCACCTTATTGTAATGAAGCGTATATTTTTCTGCATTACATTAACGAGAATTTTATGGAAGAACTGTAATTAATGTAATAAAAACAAAGATCTGGACTTACAGTAAAGTTTGTG
>JAZGTI010007714.1:0-21226 GCA_036877585.1 Botia kubotai
ACACACAGACACACACACACACACATAAACAGACCCACAACACACACACAGATACACAACTCACACACACACACACACTGACACACACACACACACACACACACAAACAGACACACACGCACACACACACACACACACACTCACACACACACACACACACAGAGCTGCTGTGTGACAGGTGGCTGTTTTCAGGAATGTCAATGGAATCACATTCGTGGGTTCAGTGAAGGAGAAATCAGTGGCCAGAAATCTTTATGCTCGAGCAAGAGCTCGTGGGAAAGCTGCTGGAATTGTCAGGTACTGGTTCTGTGTTTCTCCATTCAAACACTCACCTGTGCTGCCAATCAAATCACTTTTATCAAATCAATCAGGTTACATATGATATATTAAAATACTATAATATTCATATAGACATGAATATATTAACATTATTATATTCAGGTTTAGAACTATATGTTCAGATTTACGGTACATTCTATTCGTTCATACGTGTTCCGATTTCCAAGTCATTTTAAACTGTGTAAATATTATGTGATATATTTAAAAATAGACTATATTCTTAAGTATAAAGCTATATATTTGCATTTACATGTATATATATTTTGTAAGTTGGCTTTAATTATATAAGAACTATATATTTGCATTTACATGTATATATATATTTTGTATGTTGGCTTTAATTATATTTGGATGGACTCATATATTCAGGTTAACACTCGGGATTGAATCTAATTACAGCCTGTGTACCTCCACTAAAATCTCGTGTACCTCCACTAAAATCTCATGTGTCACTCAGGACGAACTCTCAGGCCATGGAGACGTTTAAGACGGAGGTGCACGTTCCTCCAGGCAGTAAGGTGGAGTTTGAGCTCCACTACCAGGAAATGTTGCAGAGGAAACTGGGCTTCTATGAGCACACGTTACACATCCAGCCTGGACGTCTGGTCCCGCTGCTACAGGTCAGTGTCACACGAACACACAGACATGCGCATGCTTACATGTATCTATGTGCATGCTTACATGTATCTATGTGCGTGCTTACATGTATCTATGCGCGTGCTTACATGTATCTATGTGCATGCTTACATGTATCTATGTGCATGCTTACATGTATCTATGTGCGTGCTTACATGTATCTATGTGCGTGCTTACATGTATCTATGCGCATGCTTACATGTATCTATGTGCATGCTTACATGTATCTATGTGCATGCTTACATGTGTCTATGCGCATGCTTACATGTATCTATGTGCATGCTTACATGTATCTATGCGCATGCTTACATGTATCTATGCGCATGCTTACATGTATCTATGCGCATGCTTACATGTATCTATGTGCATGCTTACATGTGTCTATGTGCATGCTTACATGTGTCTATGTGCATGCATGCACAATGAAACTTCTAATGTGTGTCTTTGTGCACATATTTGTCTTTCCAGGTTGACGTTTATATATATGAGCCCAAAGGCATCAAGTTTGTCACAGCCCCGAACACACTGGGAGAGCAGTTCTCAGATCTGACCAAAATCACACACACAAAAGACAAAGCCCACGTGCTGTTCAGACCCACACTGCAGCAGCAGCGCAAGTGTGAGAACTGTACAGACAGCGCTGTGGACGGAGTGTTCACCATCAAATATGATGTGGAGAGAGAGAGCAATGCTGGAGAGCTCCAGGTCTGGATATACATGTAACAGATCACACACATGTAAAATCACACAAGAGCACACGTTGCCATACACACAGTATACTATTAAAATGACTGTGTGAAGCATTGCATTGTGGGACAGAGTTTTGGGATTTAGTCCTTCTGGGATTCTATGCACACAGAACATTTGCATACTGGGCTCCGTGTACATACCGCATATTATAAAACGGTAAGATTATGCTGTTTGGACTGTTCCGACAGTCAGAAAATCATTGCTAACGTGTATCGTTCCTCATCTTTCAGGTGTCTGACGGTCATTTCATTCAATTCTTTGCACCGTCCGATCTCTCGCCTCTCTCCAAAAACATTGTTTTTGTTATTGATATCAGTGGCAGCATGTGGGGACTGAAGATGAAACAGGTATGATTGTGTTTTACACCAGTCATATACTTTCACTTCTGCTGATTCCAGAAGACATAATAGCGTCACTCTCCAGCATTTACGTCTGTTCGGACAACGCTTTACTGTCTTTACTGTGCATGCATGAACCATTATTTAAAAAATGAGCTGATGTTGAGCGCCCTCTTGTGGAAGTTCAGAACTGATTCTGGCAAACAGTCATTCCTGCAATCACAACAAAACCTGTGAATGATATTACTTGCGGAGATGAATCAAATTTAGATTTGATTATTAAACCAACATATCATAAAATCAATTTTATCAGCATTTAACGTTTAATTTAATATTTTGTTAATTAACAGCTGTATTGTAAACATTAGGAAATAACAAAAAACTGCATGTAATTTTGTTTCTCTGTCTTCTCATGCTGTAGACAGTTGAGGCAATGAAGGCTATTCTGGAGGATCTATCAACAGACGACTACTTCAGCATCATAGACTTCAACCACAACGTCCGCTGCTGGAGTGAAGATCTGGTCCCAGCTTCCTCCATCCAGGTGGATGAGGCCAAGAAGTACATCCAGGCTATCAAACCCAATGGAGGTGAGAGAGAGAAGGTTAGAGAGAGAGACACATGGTTTGAGAAGTTTGTGTGTTTTGATTTCAAGTGAACTTTAACCCCAGGAACGAACATCAACGAGGCTCTTCTGAGAGCAGTGCAGATGCTGGTGAAAGCGTCCGGTCAGGGAGTGATCGACCCGCGCTCCGTCTCCATGATCATGCTGGTTTCTGATGGAGACCCAACAGTAGGTAAGAGCACAGAAGAATCATCAGAACACATACAGGAGCAACTCCAGCACTGAGGGCAAGCAAGCACTCTCTCTCTCTCTCTATCTTCTGCAGGAGAGATAAAGCTGAGCAATATCCAGAAGAACGTGAAGCGTGTGATGCGGGAGGAGTTTTCTCTCTTCTCTCTTGGTATTGGATTTGACGTGGACTTCGACTTCCTGGAGAGAATCGCCATGGACAACAGAGGCGTCGCCCAGAGGATCTATGCCAACCATGATGCATCAGAGCAACTAAAGGTTCAGACTGATACATCGATACAGCGTTAGGACACTCAGATCGTCTCATTTGTTGTTGTGATTCTTATGAAACATCATCTCACTGCAGACATGCTGTTTTATGAAGAACATTTGTTATTCTCCACCTTTCTCTCTCTCTCTGCAGGAATTCTACAGCCAGGTCTCGGCTCCTCTCCTCAGATCCATCACCATCCACTTCCCTGAGGACACTGTCAGTGACGTGACTCAGAATCGCTTTGACAAGTTCTTCAGCGGTTCTGAGCTGATAGTGGCCGGGAAACTCCAGCCGACCGACCTCTCGACGCTGCAGAGCTTCACCACTGCCTCTGCTGTGAGCCTCTCTCACTGCTGTCTCTCAGTTTAGAGATTGTGATAAGATCCAGCATCACAGACCACTTGTGTGCTGCTCCTGCATAACCAGCCTGGACCAGCATGACAGTTCCATCTGCTCTGTGCTGGTGTTTTCAGGAGGAAGTTTAAACTAAGAAGCCCTTTTGTAAATACCCACTAACTGCAGATGTTTATTAAATGTTTGTTCATTCAAGTTTCATACGGGTTATGAAAAACAACTTCCATATTCTGTAAATGACATCTCATTGCATCTGGTTCAGGTATCGTAGCTATTTTATAAACATGCCATCAGAGGAACTACCAAATATAAGCAGAACCGTTGGCCAGCACATATGCAGGCTGAAATCTGAAAGTCTTCCTTCTCACTAACTTTTTTAAATAAAAAGACAAAACAAAATCAATTAGCGAGGTTTGCCCTAAACGTCCATAGAGATCGTCATCAGTTCATATCAATGTTAACTCCAACCAGCTGATGCAATGAGACCTGTTGTCCTGTTTCTTTATGTGACCTGTACACACAGCAAATGTTTCTTTGATGACTTTCCTCTTGCAGGCAAACATGGATCTTAACATTCAGACTGATGCAGATGTTCAGGAGCTGGACTCAGCGCTCCGCACACAACAACATTCCTTCAGCGGCTTCGCCCGACAGATGTGGGCTTACATCACTGTCAATCAACTGCTAGCTGAACGGTGAGAGGCGGTTCCAACATAATTCCATCATTTTTACATCCGTGTCCTTTACATGTAAATAATTCTCAATATCTGGATGTTTATCTAGATATTACATTTGTGCTAATCAAATACATCACAGTCAGAGCTGATCTGATTTTACATGTCGAATGTCTGTCACAAAAATGATTCCATTACAAAAACAGCTCACCAATGAAGGGAAATTCTCTTATTTTCTCATTGTCTTTCTTATGCGGTCTTAATGTCATCAACTCATCTTTTTGAACTAGGAAAAGGACAAACATGTAGCGTAAAAATCATATTATGGGTGTGATTTATTTCATACTGACCGAAGCCATGATGTCATGATGTTTAGTCACAAGATACACAAAAACTGTGAAACGGGCTGTATGTGAATAAATGATGACAGAATGACAGAATATCTTACAATGTTCTCCTGTGTAGCTCGCTGGCTCCCACTGCTACTAAGAAGCGTAAGATCACACAGAGAATCGTGGCTTTAGCTGTGGAGCATCAGTTTGTGACTCCTCTCACTGCCATGCTGGTGGAGAGTCAGGACCAGGAGATGGCAGAGCGACTCATCGCCGACTCGCCCAAAGACTCCAAACACGGCTGTTGCTCAGGTAACCGATCACCTTATTCTGTATGTAACCTGTTTTATCTTAAAACAAGAAACAACTGCATAGACTTGCACTGATGGAAGCAGAATATAAGAAACCAGTTAGAGACTTGTTTGTGGGCCAGGAAGCAACGACTGAGCAACCACATTGTTATATAATATATGTGGTGATATGTTTGAAACTGAAAGTCTCTCTCTGTCTTTTTAAGCTACTGCTCCTCTATCTGGTTCAATGCCATTGACTCAAGTGGTCTATCAGAATCCTCCGTGGGCACGACCTACAAATCCTCCATCTCCCAACGAAGCGACCGGAGAACAAGAAATCCTGCCTGCACAGATCAACGTCGGTAATGCAACACAGTGCAGTCATATGTAGACAGCTGAAAGAACAACACAGTCCTGATGCTCCTGTGATCATACAGCACCAGATAGCACAGCAGAGCAGATTGAACTAAAACATTCTCTTGTACAAGAAAACTGCTGAAAAATCGCACAGACTCACAGATTCTTTAATGAATCCTGCAGCTGGAACGTGCTGGAGAGTTTATGACTTTGATCTTGTGCTTTAATGCAGTGGACAATGATCCTCACTTCATCGTTCACCTGCCCAAAGCCCACATGGACATCTGCTTCAACATCGACTCCAAACCTGGACACATCCTCAACTTGATTTCTGACGCTGGAAAGGGTAAATTATCCAGGCTCTGAATTTTAAAGACTTTTTCATTTCTGTTTCACATGCTGTTTTTTCACCCTTCATGCAGGAATTACAATTAACGGTCAGCTGGTGGGATCCAAGAAGATGAAGAACAACAAAATAAACACCTACTTTGGTACCATCTCCATATACTCTAAAACAGACGGTGTGCAGGTCATAATAGGAACCAACAGAATAGATCTGATGGAGGGAAAGAACAATCACTCTTTCTCTTGGGGAGCAACGGCTGAACTCATGCTAAACAGGTATCTGCATTAGTCTATAATACTTTGTCCTGTACTGTAGAAACAACTGTAAGAGCATGGTGCCAGCAACACAAGGTCATGGGTTTGAGTCTGTACTGGTCAAACAGATTATTTACTGGGCAGTAATGTGGAGTGGAACCTGCTTTGGTCCATCAGAACTGATTGAATTAATGATGATTGTTGGTTAATCTTATTGTTCTCCACTCACACAAACTGGATCACATCAACAGAAGGGGAAATGTGCTGTGGATGTGAGGTACAGCTTGATAAATATAATAATGTTCACTGTACAACATTAAATAGGGTCAAATCTTGAGCACTGTTATACTGAATATGTGCTGATTTATTTGTTAATATATGCAAACCCTTGCTTGTCAGGATGAAGGTTTCCATAGTGAAGGAGAAACAGGTTACCGTGACGATTGATGAGGGTATTTCAGTGATGGTGCTTTTGCACCGCGTGTGGAAGAAGCATCCTGTGCAGGTGGACTTCCTGGGCTTTTACATGCCAAACAACAACGAATATTCCTCACAGGTTCACGGTCTCATCGGTGCGTCGCTTCACATTGAAATCAATAGACTACAAAACAACATACACTCACATGACAGCAACATAATACAACAGAGACATTTCAGAAAATTCATAATTGTGACAGTCTTTTGTACAGTTTGTCTTGTGGCTATACTGTGTTGTGAACTGTAGTGATCAACATTGTCACAGATCAGTTTGATTGAAGTTCAGTTGTATTGTACTCATTTCAGAACACACACAAACAACACATCACACTTATGTAAGAAGTCCAGTCACTCTGTGTGCTAGTGAGTGTGTAAATAATGTTCTAAAATGTGTTGTGTGTGTCCTCACAGGTCAGTTTGCACAGGAACCAGAGGTGAAGGTCTACGCTCTGCATGAAGGATCAGATCCAAAAAAGAAAGAGGCTATAATGGACGTGAAAAGCAACAAACTGGCTGTCACCAGGTGCAATATATTAATGTCTCATACAAGCAACATTTCTCATATTTACACACAGTCACTATAGAGTGAATCACACAAAGAACACGTCCAGGTCATCACATTTGACATTTGAATGGTGGTGTGTTGAACAGGGGTTGGCAGAAGGACTACAGACGTGACAGGAAACGAGGTTCAGACGTCTACTGCTGGTTCGTTCATAACAGTGGGAAGGGCTTCATTGATGGCAGTTACACTGACTATATCCTCCCTCAGCTGGACAGCTTCCTGTCCGCTCACTGAGTGTGTTAGAATAACCGAGAGACAAATCTTATAGTTTATACCAGCAAGAACCCCAAAACGCTTCATAATGGAATGTGACACACTGCCATTTGAGTAAAAGAGTTTCTTTTTAATACTACAAGAAAATATATACAAAATATGGGTGGTGTACATCTGAAACGACTGACATCTCTCGGTTATTAAAAGTCAATTACACATGAGCATGTCGTAAATAATTCTAGCACTTCAATGAATTATTAATAATTATTTAATTATTTATTTATCACATGCAACCATTTTTAATGACGTCCAAAGATGATGATAAAAAAAACAGATCAGTTTGTTCCAAGTATGTAAATGAGACGCTTGTGTACGTGAACTATAAGACACATCCAGATCGAGCTGTGAGTCAAAAGATAAGAATATCACGCCAGTTTGGAGAAGTCCTCGTATGGAATCCCCTCCACTGTTCTTCCCCTCAGACGACCCTGAAGCAGGACAAAGACCAAACTGTAAACACACACACACACACACGTGTCTGCTCCGTGTCTCCTAGCATAGTCAGTTATAAGAATGTGAAGCAAACACCAAATAACTAACTGACAAACACTATAAACAGAGACATTGTGCTAATTAGGCACTAGTGACGTGTCTGTGATGATCATCTGAGTGAACTTACAGAGTCTAATGTGAGTGTGGCAGAGAATTTGTGCTCATCGATGCCCTTCAGGACGGCCTCTGTATCTTTATATTGACCATTTACGATCAAAACTCGTTTACCTGTGACAGAGAATAAAGACAGTTTAGGTGCAGTAGTTCTGTATCTGTAGACATTAGGCTAAACAATCACTTTAACAATACTAATGCAGTACCAGGAGCAGGAATGACTGTCTCCACGTGACTTTGGTCCAGTTTGAGTTTGTCTCCAGAGTCGATCATCTTCACCACAGCGGTGTATTTATCCTGCACCTCCTGCACAATCATACAATATCAAAAGAAGCACAAACCCAAACCGGGTGCAACTACACAACAATCATCACAACATTGTCATTACCCGAATGATTGCTTTCTTCTTATAATACTTCTCTCCCAGTCGTTTTGTTATCACTTTTACTACAATGTTCGCTTGAATCCAGTTATCTGATCGTACCAATTTCTTCTTTTGTTCCTCCATCTGGACGTCACATACACATGGACAGTTCTGGTTAACGGGGAGAACTAAACTAACAGTATTAAACAGATGTTTAATCAGTTTTAACAGATTCTAACAGATGGAACTGTATGTTGTCCATCCATTAACTTCAGTAGCTTATTTGATCAACTTCTGTCAGAGCAGATGTGAACAATACAAATGAGACATTTTAATTTGATGTAAACAAACACAAGGCTGTAAGACACAGTACAGTTTAGATCATATGTATTTTTCATAACCTCATGTTTTTGTTTACACATTCATTCTGTTCATACAACAATTTACGAATGATTTATACTCATTTGTTTCTGTTTCAGTAACACACAATATAAATGTGGCAATTAATAATAATAAATGAGCTGAATGTCTGCCCCTCACAGCCTGGTTTTTACTTGTGTTTGTGTTGATATGACATCATCTCTGACTGAAGTCCAGCTTAGCAGAGTACCAGTAAGAATGATTGATGAAAGGAACATAAACGGGTAAAAATGAGTAAAGAAGAAAACAAGCCTCCATTATCTCATCGAGGGCAGATTTCTTCCTCTTGTCTTTCGAGTCTGAACTGTGAGAAGTCTCTTTCCTTTTGGCTGAAGCAGCAACTTTGAGGGCGCTGTGACCCACAATCGCACTATGGGAAAGAAACAGGGTCATTATTACATATCTGAACTCAGAGTTGCATTCTCAACCTATTTTTCTTTAGTTATGTGCCATGTTAGTTGTTTTACAGTTAGTTATTTAATTCTTTTATTTTTTCATGTACTGCTAGACACATTTTGAACTCAAACTGATGCTCTGATGCTTTATGAGACTTCTAGATTCCTCACACCTTGTTTTGGAGGGTCCTGCTGCAGAAATGTCCATGTTAAAGGCAATTTTCTCATCTTCATTCTTTCTCGTCAGTTCTGTGAACACAGGTTCCTCCTGCAGATACACACTGAAAACGCGTCTACACTCCACTTAAAGAAATATTCTGAGTTTAAGTTCAGGTTTATTTGTTTTTTGATCACAAAAATCATTCATGATCATTAATCATTTGAATAGACAAAATCATTTTCTATGATAACCACCTTGTTCTCTGTGGAAAGCAGGTCTACTGAGAACTGAAGGTAAACACAATCTCATCACACACCTCTGGCTCCTTGCCCTCCCGGCCGCGGCGAACTTGTTCTTCGATGAACTTAGCACCGCGCTCTTCATCATCCATATCCTGTTTCTTCTTCTTCTCTAGCTCTTCCTGCCTGCGGATCGTTTCCGGATCGCGATCAATGTACTCGATGTACCAGCCCTTGGGAGTCTCATCCACTTTGCAGAAACCTGTATAAACGCGTATCATCTGAATGAGACATCACTGCAGCAGATGACACTGGTTAATGCATTAGCTCTATATAACCACATACTTGCCTTCTCTTCCCAGCCATTTGGTAAAGTCAGTGAGCGTTTCCCACTGTGTAGAATTCATGTGAACATGCTCCCGATGGCTGATGTACTCATTATACACGATGTTATTGTGAACTCGTTTCGTTCCTGCAGGAGTAAACAGCGACTCTCATCTTACAATAACTGAACAAATGTGAGAAATAAATAATAATAAACCAAAGCGGCAAAGAAACCTTACCGAAACGCCGTCTGAGCAACTCTAAGAAGTCACTTTTGAACTCCCTGTAAAAACAAATGACACATTAGTATTAATTCACTAACGATATGGTTGAGCATGTCAGTGTGTGGTCGAGCATGTCAGTGTGTGGTTGAGCATGTCAGTGTGTGGTCACTCACTGGGAGAAGTAGCTCATGAACTGGTTTGGGTTCTCTGAAGCTAACAGCAGCTGTCGCTGATGAGACTCTGACATGCAGTGACATTTAAACCCGTTCTGTAGTGAAGAGAGATCGCGGTCATTACAGTTAATGCAATACCAAGTGCCTGCCTAGCCGGCATCTTACGGCAAGAAGCAAATGAAGCTGTCTTGGTAGATAGTTTACTAGGTTGGGACGGAGAATGAAACAAAATAAATGCTGCCTACGTGGGCAGCCTATTGGTGAGACAACAACCAATACCTTACATGTAGTTTAGACAGGCAGCTGATTGGTTTAGCAAGTTGTGACTGACAGATTAGTTCAGTACGTTTACAGACACACAACAATAAAAAAATAATAAAATAAATAAATAGTAAGAGCATATAGATGATATTTTCTTAACAACAACGATCAGCTTTTTTAATGAATGTAAATGAACGTTCAACATAAACTCACTTCATCTCGACACTGTTTCTGACACATCTGACAGTACCAGCGCAGTTTCTGTAGGCCTTTAGCCTTGATTCTGTTCCCAATCGCTTTAGGACTTAGAAAATCTGCCTTCCCCATTTTAAACAAGCGGCACACTCACACAAATGAACAATTTAAAACAACAAATGCGCGTCCAGACACCGCTCGCGCTTCCGTGCCCGTGACGTCAGCGGTCGCGTCACTAAAACGCGTGGTTCGTCATGGATTCGTGTGTATCGGTGATATCGCGAGATTACGCTGAAGCCGAGACGGTTGCGCTTAATTTGCGCCTGCGCAGAGCGGCCGCTCTGACCTTCATCGAAGCGAATATGTTCGCCAGGACCAGCGCGGCGGTGTTCCTCCCACAATGGTATATATTTAATTTTACAACATTAATATGCATTAGATTATACAAGTAGAGTGCGTTTATGCATAATGAACCTATGCTGTGTCAATTGGTGAATTAACAGTATGGTGAACAGAGCAAGGACGTGTTGAACTGTAGGCCGCGGTGTGTTTGAATTAAACAGTATGACAGCGCGCGACTCGACTCGAATTTCATGTACAATTAAAGATTGTTATGTGACTGAACTTTCATTTTGGGAAAGTTTGCATGTTATATGAACTGTTTGTGTGGTACCACCATACAGTCATGTGATGACAAATGACTGCGTTATTTTTTACGTTATTCGCTGCATTTATGTAATACGTTCAATTCCACACCGTTTACGTGCTATCACTTTAATTGCATTTTTTACATGTATTGTATTTATTACTGAATACTAAACTTTGAGTTCTCTTGCAGTGGGCAGGTCAGGAACATGGCTACCTTGAAGGACAGTAAGTAAAGTTTGCTTTGAGCGGCATAAGAAATCAGAGCTGGTTGACAGGCTGTCATTCATTTGTTATATATGGTCTATTTTCAACTAGTTGTGTCTCGGCTATTACTTAATTTGCTGTAATGTTATCGACTCTGACAGTGTGTTTAGAGTTGCTGATGTGTGTTTTTTTCTTCAGTCACCATTCGGCTGAAGTCCATCAAGAACATTCAGAAGATCACCAAGTCCATGAAGATGGTGGCAGCAGCTAAATACGCCCGGGCTGAGAAGTCCCTGAAGCCAGCGCGTGTTTATGGCACTGGTGCTATGGGTGCGTCAAAGCCAAACCGATCATTCTTATTCGTTGCCGTGTATCATGGTTAATATTTTGAAACGTGTCGTGACATTTGTGTGTTTTCTAGCTCTCTATGAGAAGGCTGAGATCAAAGCTCCAGAAGACAAGAACAAGCACCTGATCATCGGTGTGTCTTCTGACCGTGGGCTGTGTGGTGCCATCCACAGCAGCGTGGCCAAAGCCATCAAGAGTGAAGTCGCTAAGCTCTCTAGTGCTGGCAAGGAGGTGATGGTCGTTAACGTGGGTGACAAGCTCAGAGGTCTACTGTACAGGTGTGTTTATCACTTTAACTTGATTCTCATTTAAAATAAAACTTTATCTGCAGGTTTATCATGATAATTTTGCTGTAATTGTGTTTTGTAATTAATCCCTCTCTTGTTCCTCAGGACTCACGGCAAACACATCCTGATTAACTGTAAGGAGGTGGGCCGCAAACCCCCCACTTTCACTGACGCTTCTGTCATCGCCACAGAGCTTCTTGACTCTGGCTATGAGTTTGACCAGGGAAGAGTCATATTCAACAGATTCAGGTGTGACACACACACACACACACACACACACACACACCATTTTTCTACAACCCAGTAGTGCAGAAAGAAGATATGTGGAGTTTTTATTTTGTGTTTGTTTTTGATGTTTTGATTTGTGCATCTTTTACAGGTCTGTGATTTCATACAAGACAGATGAGAAACCTCTGTTTTCCATGGACACTGTTGCAGGCTCAGGTATTGTTGAGCCTTGTATTAAACTGTCTCATCATATGATACTTATCACAATACATTTCACAAACAAACATGTAGTATCTGTCTAAATCTGTTTTTGTTTGCTGTGCATTTTTCTAGTCGGCAGCTCTCAGTGCACTGAGCAGTTATAGTTTCAGACACTAGACAACATGCTTCTTGCTTAATTTAACTAAATTCATTGAATGCACAAACATAACAGTAAAACAGCCTGTAATATGAATGAACGCATTAGTTTTTGTTGAACAGAAACTTCTTTTTGTTACTTTTGTTTAGCAGTTTACAGTGTTCGTTTAGACAAATGCTATAATTTGTTATTCTAAGTTTTGGTGCTCAAAAAGCATTAGAACAGAATTGGTCATGCATTACTTTCTTTGTGTAGAGAACATGGGCATCTATGATGACATTGATGCTGATGTTCTGAGGAACTATCAGGAGTTTGCTCTGGTCAACGTCATCTACTATGGGCTGAAGGAGTCCACCACCAGTGAGCAGAGTGCCAGGATGACGGCTATGGACAGCGCCAGCAAGAACGCTTGTGAGTCTCGTTCCTTCCATTTCCTTCCACCTCCACAGTTTGGTTCAGTCTCTGTGGCTAGAGCATTAAATCTTGAGTGATGCTGGCTCAGAAAAGCGTCACTACTGTTGTTATTTATAAGGTTAGAGATTTGAACAAGCAAAACTGTAACACACACTTCCTGTGGATTATTAGTCTTGAGTAAATTACCAGACTACAGATATACTAATTATGGTTACCAAGCAACTAAGCACCTAAGCTTAACACTCAGCCACCAAGAACAACCTACAGTAGCCAACCACCAAGTCTGAAAAGCTTTAGGACATTTTGAGCGAACTGTATTTAATGAGAAGTTGTACTTGTGATTACTCAATTGTTGTCCTGTATTTTTCTTGTCCATCAGCTGAGATGATTGACAAACTGACCCTGACCTTCAACCGAACCCGCCAGGCCGTCATTACCAAGGAGCTGATCGAGATCATTTCTGGAGCCGCTGCTTTGTAAGATCCCTCCCTCTCTCTCTCTCTCTCTCTCGCTCACATGCATGACATCAGTCTTCCTTAACTTCCTTGTTTTTTCCCTGCTGACGCCCTGTTTCATCAATACCATTACATTTATTTTTCCATCACTACATTCATAAATGGCATTTTATTTACTTTCCTCAAAGTTCACTTACCCACGCTAATCAAAATTTCATCTTTCCTTCAACTAACCTGCTATAATATTCATGCGTTCACCGTTTTCAGAGACTGAAGCATGACTGAGGTAACAACGGTATACAGCAGCTGTAGGATATACTGTGTGCTGTAGAGCCATATGGTGTTAAATGTAGTTTTAGTGTGTTTTAGATGTTCCCTCGATGAGGTATTTTATTGCATGTCATGGGTTCTTGTAGTGCAGTCTGGGTTTTGGTGGTTTAAAGTCAACATGAAATTTAAAAGTGGATCCTTTTTTAGTTTCCTAATACTCATGACTTGTTTTATGGGGATCACTGTGTGTGTTTTTTTTTCTAATTTTTAAACCGTTTCTTATACTGCGTTTCAGTTATATATTTAACATCACAGAAGGAAAGTTTGTTGTGAAAGCCATTTCATGTTGACTTTGGTTTTGGTGGAGGGTGCAGAAGGTTGGAAATGAGTCTTACTCACTGCTAGGCAGATGAATTACTGACTAACTTTGATGTATCCTACAATTAAAGACAAACACTGAAGGTGAAGTTTGCAATTTCATGTAAAATTACTGAAACGCAAAACATTTCCCCCATCTTCCATTGTTTAGACCTGAGATGAGGTCACAACACTCAACCAGTGCTGGAGAGGTTAAGCCAGTGTTGTTTTATCTGGCTTATTTGGGCTGATCAAACACATGGTGGTTTAGTGCAGCTAATGGCTCAGAAATTACACACTTCACTTTTAAGTTAATTAGTATAAATGACTTGTGTGCTCAAGTCCTGTGATGTCTGATTTAGGGTGTGCTTTGGAATATATATTGTGATGTATAGTAATGTTTTCCATTCTTATGTATTATACTATTATACATACGAGTGTCATATATAAATGATGTGTGAAATACTAAATCTTTTTCTTTTTTTTTTTACAGATAAACATGAAGCCCTGTATAGCTTCCGTTTGGTTCTGGTGCACATGCTCTCCAGTTCAGTGATTTGATGTAGAATACATCTGTATGTGCTTGTGTTTGTACAATATTGGAGAAAATAAAGCTCTTACAAAGACACACCATCCATTTGAGTGCTGCAGTCCATTTCTGGTGTGTTCTGATCAGCTTTGATGTCCTCAAAATATTTCCTGCTTGTTTTTCATTGGAATTAAAGCTTGTGAACTCTTCTCTAAAGGAGCGTGCACTGTGTGCTCTGTGGTGCACGGAGGTTATCAATACACAGAGAATACCAGGTCAAGCCTCCCAATAAACTCTGTCTAGCGTCTACACACTGTGCCTAAAACGGTATCAAGTTACTCAGAACTGATTACTGATAAACCCAATTGACTTAACGGCATCCTTATTGTTCCCTCTTATAATTGCCAATCAAAACAAGTTTAGGCTGCTTGTTATCCATTGGAAACTCAAACCAGGCCGGCCACCACAGTATCGGATGAAATGCTGGAGCTGCAGTGTTGGGTGTCTGTATCCACGAAAGGGTGAATTTGGGGGTCACCGATCGTAGAAGAGGGTTTGATTTATTAAAGTAATGGACAAGTAGAAAAGTTTGACCAGATGGGTCACTCATGTATTATTTAATCAGCTGTCACTAGATCTCTGATTCTGATGGTTATCATCAGCTGTCGCCTCTCTGCATCCTGTCTGAGGTCATTTTAAAGTGGGAGTGCTTTGTTATTATTTATGTTTGAAAATCAGGTCTTAAAAGATGATTCAATTCTGTGCAATAATAAAGCAGTTATTATAGTTAAACTGAAATGAAAATTTCATGTTAATAGCATTAAAGATATCAGCATTTGTTTCATAATTATACGGAATGATGCAATTGCTTGACTTCATTAGTATTATTACTACAATTTGAATTAAATGTGCAGTAGTGGTGTTTATCCTCTACACAGTCCTGTGCTTATATTTCAAGTAATGTATAAGTTTTCTTCATGTTTTGTTTTATATGATGCACAGATTTCATATCTGCATGAAGTTCCCTCATGAAAACATAGTTAAAACTCAGCATCTGTACCTTCCCTTTTTGATAAACAATTAGAAATGTATCCGTTTTCATTTTTCACAAATTAATGTTGTATTTTTTCTCAGAATTAACACGTATGTTTTTGTACTGATATTAAAACGATTTAGTCTTTGGTTAAGTCAGTTAACGAACAGGTAACTTTGTTTATTCCGTCATAAAAGACATGGTTAGGGTTGTGGTGAAGCTTTGCTGTTTATCGCCACTGCAGGGAAAGAAAATTAAATCAAAACCACCGTTTGTTTCTGTAAGGACAGTACGCGTAGTTGAGAACAGATTGATTATTTTGTTTGCAAATCCACGCTTTGTGAATGTTTTTAATCACTACCATTTATTTATTTTCATAAAACGATTTGATTCCTAAATAAATAAACTATCTGTGACAGTTTTTCACGCTCTGTTGCGCAAACCCACAGCTTACATTCGTACTCAGGACATACAATCGAGCGAGGTGTAATCGAACAGATACTGTGCTCTTTTGCGCATGCGCGATCGATTGTTCCACAATGCTTCGCTCGGCAAGCAAAGATGGCGGCTCCTATGGAAGCGCCAATGTTCCCATTGATGTGAATGATCAAAACAAAGCCCTTGCAGCCCTTCCAGGCGCCGTGAGAGCACCCGAGACATGTGTGAGAGTTACGCGCGGTCGCAGCTGCGGGTGGCCGTGGCGCAGATGTGTCAGGCGGTGGGCTGGGACGCGGTGCAGCTGAGCGCCTGTGATCTGCTGTCTGATGTGCTGGAGAGATACGTGCAGCAGCTGGCGCGGAGCTGCCACCGATACTCCGAGCTCTGTGAGTCCTTTAAACTCCCCATTGCGATCCTAACACACGTTTGCGCAGGAGAAGTGTACGGAGAGTGTACTGTATAATGTGAAGTGTGTTTGGTGTGAAGCCCCGCCCCCTACTACTGTTGTTAGCGTGCTATGCTAGCAACCTACTGTGATGTAGATTGAGCTGTTGAGAATGGAAGCTAATAAATGAAACGCAATAAACACCTTATTCTGTATATTTCTGATGCATCTAACTAAGACGTTAGTCCAGGCGTTTAGTTAACCATAAACGTTTGACGCTATGTGCTATTGACAGATGACGAGGGACTAGTTAGCTGTATGTTTAGGTTAATCAATCAGCATTATCTTGAAGAATAAAATGATGCTTGAAATGAAGAAAATGCAAGTGTGTGACTGTTTGAGGCTTAATTGTTTGTAAAAGCTTGAACAAGGTAATATGGTTTTGTTTTCAGTGATGTTGGGTATGGAGTCTCACCTGTTGCCATGGTGATTGTCTAAGCATCATTATTATGTCTGCGTATAGACATATAATAAAATACTTGGTTATGGGTGATCAGGTTTTGTGTAAAGAACACTAAACGGTATAATTAATAGCAAAACAATTTTCTATTTTCATGACACATATGTTTTCACCTATGAAATTAATTCAAACTTAAATTAAGCATTTTTCTTAAATTATTTATTTGTTATGTAGCCAAATGACTGGTTATTGAAAAACGTTGTCAGCCATCATTATTGCTAAATAATAAGAATAGACAGACTTCTCAGGACCTTGACTCAATGCAGTTCTTTATTTATTAGATCGTGTTTTAATGTCTGCTGTGTCTCTGATCACATTAATTCTGTATGTTTCATAACAAAATTTTTAAAAACAATTTGCGAATTAATCACTAATGAACCGCTCTCACTTCTCTCAGATGGACGCACAGACCCTGGGCTGAGCGATGTGGACCAGGCTTTTGGGCTTCTGGGAGTCAGTATAGCTGAACTTGAGGACTATGTAAATAATCTGGAGCCTGTTGCGTTCCCTCAGACAATTCCTCTGTTCCCGCTTAGCAAGAGCTGCGTTCTGCAGTTTCCCGCCGCTGGCTTTGACACAGACGCTCGCGATGCCCTGAGGGGAGAGAAGAGAGACTATATCCCAGAGTACTTCCCTCCACTCGTCTCATTGCAGGAAGGTCTGTACCAGCGTCATTTCAGTACATTCAACAAGTGCTTGCATTGCAATCATTTAGTAATGACAGTGTTGTTATAGCTGTTTAATGTTAATTAGTAAATGGATCCACATGAGCTACATTTATATGTAAATAGATTTGGAGTTTTCAGTAGAACTAAGAGGAGACTCTGAAAGGACAGAAGGTGCCGATATTTATTATGTTTATACAATTTAAAAAAGTAACTACAACAGCTGCTGTAATATGTAGAAAAACAAAATCACAGTTTCTAATTTTTTAACATGGGTTTCATCCTCGTTGATGATTCTTATTTCTAATACTTCTAATAGTGTGTCTGTGTGTGTCTGTGTGTGTCTGTGTGTGTCTGTGTGTGTCTATGTGTGTCTGTGTGTGTGGAGACGTGTAGCTCCATGAAAAGTTTGTGATGCTGTTGCTTCTCTTATGAACATGCTCTTGATTGACATCTTTGACCGCTGGGATGAGTTTTGTACTTTCTTTGTGTCAAGACTTGGGCTCAGTTCCGTTCTGCTGTGCTGTATTTGGTTGTTTTAAACACAGAAACACATCCTGTGTCTTTGTAAATTAAACCAATGGATAGTGAATCTCCATTCCTTTATATTGTGAGAGTATGCTTGTGTGCCTCTCATATTGGCCTAGTGTGTTGCTCATACAGGAACCTGTATGTATCCCATCATCCCCTGTGCTTCTCCACTTTCCCTCCCACCTGCCCACCCCATCCGGCTCATATCTCACACACACACACACACACACACACACACTGTTCTCCCCGTCACACAGCGGAGACGTGCCAGTGGGTGGTGGAGGGAGATGATCAGAGGCGTTCAGGTTTGGACAGGAAGCTCTCTGGCTGTGAGGTGTGTTTGTGGGGAAGCTGGCGGGCTGTGTGTGTGTGAGGAGCTGGCGGAGGTCTGGCCCGGATGGCAGACATCCCAGGTGAATGTGTGTGTGTGTGAGTCAGCCAGGGCAGAGGTCTAACTGGGCCTGGAGCCAGCGCTCAGCTGGATGCCCCTCTGCCAGAAGAAAGGCTATAGATTTCATTCTCTCTCGCTCTCTCTCTCTCTCCTGCAGTTCCATTGCTTTTCCTGCTTGCTTCTGTTTGGTCCTCATAGATCAGCTGGAGACTGTATTACACTGAATTACCTCTGCTGCTCGCTTATACCACAAATCTACATCTCCTCACTTATGTAAAACAGACAAACCTTTATTAATAATTCATTCTTCTGTCAAATAAAATATGCACTACATATGTTTCCTTCAAACACACAAAGTTTACGGCGCCCCTTTGTGTTTTTAAACATGATTAAAAGTTGGAAATTCCGCCACTGGTTGGCGCTATTGGACCATATACTCAACCCTTCATGGCAGTCTTATATTTTCAGTCTCTCTTATAGCATTTACAGTCATACCCTCTAAATGTAGAGTTCACAGTTTTTATTTCAGTCTTTTAAAATGCATCCCGACTATTTAAATGTTTCCATTAGAAACATTTGATTTTGTGGTTTTCTTGACCTCCTTTTTTCTGTTTTTTTTTGTCGTTGTCAGTTACAAAAGTTATTTCATCATATTTTAATCTGTTCTAGTTTAAAATCACAAATGAAAATCATCCAGCTTCAACAGTTCAGCTCAGTGTTGTTAGATCAGGACAGATTTCACTGGCTCTTGTCACTGTGTGCTGGGTTTTGTCCAGGCCAGCAGGCTGTTGTTAGTCTGTTGTGTGCGAGTGTATTGTTGTTTTAGTCCTGAGGGAGGAAGGTAATGGGAGGATTGCATCTCTACACTGAAATGACCAGTGATGTCACAGTCTGATAAAGTCTTATGCAGAGAGAGAATGAGGTTAAGATGAGCGCTCTGTGAATATACAGCTGTGTGGAAGAACTGCAGTGCTGTGCTGGAGCTCAGCTGCGGCTTTGGTTCCATGTTGTTGTCCGTGCATTATGTTGTGGTGCATACATAGATGCAACGTTTATTAGAATGACATAGGTACATTTGTGGTTTCTATGTCACCTTGCAGTGTAAAGATGACCTCTGTGGTTTTGTTGGGTCGTGCACCTGCACTGTCGAGCTCTTTGTTGTAATGGGAGTTGCTTATTTTGTTTCATCAACAATTTTTGTTCATTATAACGAAACTTCTTGTCCCATTGGGGGCTGGCAGTGTTAATTGTAACAAGCTTTTGGTTTTGTTGCATTACACACACTATAGACATCTTCATTGGTTTCAGCCGAGTTGACACTGCAAACTTGCGCAGTGGCAGTGAATCTCCCGGTCCAGCTGCTGATTATTACCTCAGTGTCCGCGAGTCTGTGCGCTGTTCTTCTGCTCACTTATGAATGGAGCAAGCGCTGTATTTGACTCGCTTCGTTCTCGGCTCTTTTCAAAGCCTCACAATGGCATTAAATGATTAGAGGAGAGTCTGACAGTACGTGAAGAGATTTGCACAGTTTCTGCAGATGTCAGGTGCAGCCGTTACACTCTGAAAAGAGAAAAGGATGAATATTAAAGATCTCCGTCTGTTCTTCTTTTCTTCCAGTGTGACATTCACATCTTCTTTAGAGAGAACAGAGCCCAGGGCTCGCTCTGATTTGTGAAGACATGCTCCTGTAGCCCGCAGAATCGCACCTGATGAAAAGAATTGAGTCTTTTAAGTATAATAATCATTAGTGTCACGCTCTCTCTCTGTTTCCTCACTCGTACTCTATCTTTCCAGTGAGATGGTGCTTGGCCGGGGTGATCTGTGAAACCTGAGATCATAATAATCAGTGTCTCACAATAATGTATTAATATGGTTTGTGGAATGTTATGATTTAAAAAAAAAAAAGAGTTTTAAATAACTGCATTATACATTAAACATATAAAACAAAATTATTGAATACTGAGACGTACAGATTTATACAATATTGTATTGCTCAGTCCCTGCTGATTCATATTTTAACGTCCAAAGTAATTATTTTTGTGAGTAATTAACTTTGTGCCATCACAGGCTTCAGTCAGAAGTTACAACTAGACACGTCACATTGTTGCATTAGTTCAATTCAATTCAATTCAACTTTATTTGTATAGCGCTTTTCACAAAATGTCATTGTTACAAAGCAGCTTTACATGTATGATAAATGTACACAGCACACACAGACAGACACACAGACAGACAGACACACAGACAAGGGAAAACAGGTAGGAGAAACAGGTGATATTATGTATTAGTGACAGCTTTATTGATTATGATTGATTATGGGCTCAATCTGGTTTTGTTCTGTTGTTTGTTTTAAATTGAACTCACCCTGTTCTTATCCTGTCTACTGTTCTCTGATGTTTGTGACTCCTGGTTTGAGACCAGCAGGTTTCGGGGTTCAGTCCAGAGCCAAGACATGGACCAACTTTTCTGCTGTGGAACATGAAACTGTTTCAAACTGGTCTATGGCACCACAGACACATCGGTCTGTAGAGGTTTGCTGTGTATGTCTGTGTGTGACACTCTCGCTGGTGGAGTATTATTTCCCTCCCCTCCTCTTATCTGAATGTATTTCCCTTCCTCGTCCCCCTTTGCTCACAGAGAGAGAGAGAGAGAATGAGAGAGAGAGAGGCCTATCTGCTCTTTGTAGTTTTCTGACTATTTATGTCGGACAAGGTCAGAATCGTTTAAACTTGCCCGGCTCCCTCAGACC